>JAASAO010000634.1:0-109790 GCA_017311375.1 Mytilus coruscus
ATCATAACCCTAGTCAACAGCATGTCTGAAATGAAAAAAGTTACCCGTCGATATTGACTGTCTTATATTGATAAACTATTTAAATAATTTGTACATATTTGCTTATTGAAAAATGCATATGGTTAGTGATACTGATACCTCAAATATTTTAAAAAGAAAATTTAAAAAACATTTTGATAGAATAACCGATGCAACAGTTTCTTTCGTCCGTTACTAAGGCACCAATCAAGTGCTGAAAGACAACTTGTTTAATGTATAATTTACATCACCTGTAATAATTCCTTTTTAGTATTCTTATCACAGCTCGCCATGTTGACTACCAATGTAACTTTCCCATCATACTTAGAAAATTGTTCCATTTTACCATTAGAAAGTACCGCTGACAGTTCATAGAAAGACGAAACACAAGACATTGGAATCAGTTTCCCACATGACGATGACGGACTATGGTTGTGGTTGTTCATCCCAAGTTCTTCCTGAATTTCAAACTAAATAAGGATTTACCACTTCCAATAAAGACGAAGTTTTCTCCTTTTTAAAATGTATAGATAACTTCTCCCATGCAGTTTCAAAGTATAATTTTCCTGTGGCCTTTAAGCAGTCTTTGTTTCAGTGCTATTGCAGTCCTGAATATTTTTTTATTTTTTCTCTCTTAAACAGTCAACTAATGCAATTGAGATTTATATCTGAATATGATATCACTGTGTGTTTATTATTTATTCCGACTATCACTTACGTATTAAATTCAGTATATTTCAATTTACTCCCGTTATACTATTGCTTCCGCTCGATACAATTTCTACAATATATTTTTTCTCTTAAGTGGAAAATCAAATCACGACTTTAAACGTCCTCTCATATAAAAGTTTTTCTATTGATCGAAGATTTTATTTCATACAAATTCAAACAAGATGTAAATCCAAGACCTTTCAGCAAAGATAAAATTTTAATCCCGTAATGAATGTATACAAGTCCTGTTAGAAATATACCAGGTGAATCCTGTTATGTGTTACCTTTTATTCATACTCTTAACCAACCTATGCTATTTCTCGATCACCTATCAAGTTTCCATCCTGATGGTAAAAATCTATAATAAATATATACACGACAGGTACTATATAGATATTTATTGTATATAGATTTAACGATACAATTATTTGACATTTTGAGAAAAAGTTGATTTAAATATATTTCACTTTGATTGTATCTAAAAGGAAATAAGAGAGTTGTTTATTACGTTAAATAAGTACTTATTGGACGACCAGATATGTAATAGGCATTTTATTATTAAGTCATTATTGTTTTCAATATTTGTTTTGTTTTAAGTATATATAAATTCTATATTCTAAATAGTGTGCCATAAAGTTCTAGTGATTAAAATATTTAATAAGAAATAAAATAAGTTTTATAACAATGTAATATGTAAGTATTGTTAAAATAAATTGTTGTCACGGCCTTGATATAAATAGAGCACTTGAACACAGAGGAATGAGATGATGAAGGCCCAGGATTGGAGATATTGTCTTCCAGTATTTATGTCTGGCTATAGATATGTTTAGCATTTGTTCAAAACAGTGTTTTGCACTCCAGGATTTTTTATTGAATTATGCATTATGTGCACATCTGAAGTGTTTATGCTTATTTTGATTTTCAGCCAGTTGTACAAAGAAAGAGGAACGTTGGACGAAACCTTTAGAAAATGCAAAAGCCTTCTTCTTCTTTGTTTTCAGTATTAAACGATTATTAATTATTGGAGATTATTCGCCGTTTATTTTCAGAGAATCTTTCAAAATGTTGAAATTTGTACACATTAAGCCATTCAGTTACAATGTTTGGAGTGAGTAGTATCCATTTGTATTAACACACAGTATACTCAGTTATTCTAAATAATCAAATTGAATCGCTTTCAATAATTACCTAATATCAAATAATGAAATTTATCGGTGAACGTTTCATTACTCAGTGTTCACAGTCGTGATTGGGAATATTTATTAATTGATTATAGTTTATCATGCAAGATAACATATCCTTGATCCTTTAACTTTCTTTGAAAATGATCGAATACCCCTGCCAAACTTTTCATGTTTTATCGACAAAAATGATATAATATTTCAATAAAATCAAGTAATTATTGCGTGATTGATATTTCATTACTTTTGATAAGTTTTGTCAGGTACTGGTGGACGCCTTAACATAGATGTATAGAAGTTTATTTCTGACTAATTAAAATTATGTATTAATCCATCGAAATACATTTACTGTAATTGTATATATTTTACGAATAATGTTGGTCATAAAGAAATCTCCAATTGTTGACTGGGGTATAAAAATACAGTCACCTGGACTTCAGAAAGTAAAACCAATGCCAAAGGGGTCGGTGTGCGGGATGAATAACTAGACAGTCACGTAGGTCAGACTGTGGACGTAAATATCGATGCCTCGTTAAAGAGAATAGCACACTATCTTTACGTTAAAGAAGCCCTGCAATAACTCTTTGATGGGTCCCTTAGCAGGTGGTCTGATTCTTAATTTCCGTCCCTATCTAACACTTCTTTTCAGCGATAGTCTAATTTTCCAGTCCTTTATACCTGTCCTGCCACTTTGCAGAGCCTACCTTTGTAATTGCATTAACTGTCAAATTGATCTTTCTGAGCATGCATTAAACGTTAGCATGGTTAAGCAAAAAAAAAAAAAAAAAACCATTCAAACTATCTTTATATAAGATATGTGACAACTTCCTGATGTTCTTACAATAAATTATCCTTTACTGAGATGTTTGTTTTATAATGTATTATACTACATGAATTATGATAATATATCTGTTTAAAGATAAGTGTTTGCGACCATTATCGAATATAGCAGTTGAGTTGAAATTTTAGTGTTTCAAATGAAATAGTGACAACCGATTTATTCAGTGTCCTTGATTTTCTACGGGATGTCTAAAATATGCTTTGATTTTTTTTTTGAAAAGCAGAGTTAATCAAAAGACGTGAATTTTATTCTTTTGTGACATCACCAATAGCGACTATCATATATTTCTCTTATTTGTTTGTACCTGCACAGTGTTATTTAGTGGAACTGGAATTACCTACCTATTCGCAACACCTAATATCACCCCGGTATTTTGTTCGGTTTTCTTAATATTTAGTTTTCTAATGTTGTGTAATGTTTTGTGGACTGTTTGTCTTTTCGTTGTTTTTTGGGACCATCATGTAGTCTGTTCTTTTGCAACTTATGGCTTTATTGACACCTTGGTTTCTTTTCCATCTTTTTGTTATAAATATCCTAATATTGAAATGCTTAATGGAACTGATATAAGTACTCATGGGACAACCATATGTGTCACAGACATTTTTATTATTCAATCAAATTTAATTATTGTTTTACAATATTTATTATTATATCCAGTGTTATTTAAATCATATTACACTATAAATGGTGCTATCAACATTAACACAATTACTAAGTAAGCCAAAATTAAATAAAACAATATTTTGCTAGAACCCTTGTATTTATGCATGCGAGAATACAGTAAACAATACAAATTTAACCTATATCCTGCTTCTACTTAAAACAATAAAACTCTCAACTGCTAAATATAACATTATTTGTACAAGTTTTGGAAACCAAAAAGCGAATCTCCACCGGCTTTCATCATGTTTCGTAACCAGGGCTGACCCAGAAGGGACAGAGGGCCTCAAAATATAACAAAAACTTTATATTTTTATTATTTTTTTCTGATTTTAAACTCCGATACACAATATTTTAGATTGCCCCTCCGCTCCATTTTCAATATTCTGTATCCACCAGTGGTAGAATATGCACGTTTTTATTTTACAACACTATAAACATACTTATTTTTTCTGCAATTTGTCATAGACGTAGACTCATTAATATTTATTCATTTCTAGCTGTTGTCTTTGTTTTTAAAATTTAGTTTTTAAAACAAAATCAACACTAGTTGAACGCAGTTTGTGAACTGGAAACCTTAAAGAACTTTGATTCGCACAGTAATTTTACTTTTTAATAACATTAAAGTTACCAATTATATTACACCAGATGCGCATTTTGACAATTAATGTCTCTTCGGTGATGATCGAGGCCAACTATTTTATAATCCGAATCAAACCTAATACAAATATAAAGAGCTGACAACATCAAAAGGACAAATAGTAAAGCCAAACCGGATATAATTTCTTAATTCTAAAGGATATCCAAACTTTTGTATCATTACCATTCGCTCACAAAGAGGACGGATACTAAATAGGGACTAGGAAAAATCTTTGTGTTACCCTCCAAGAAAGTAATCACAAATATATACGGATTTATTGTACCTGGTTTTTCTTTTCCAGAAAGTAGTTATAATTTGTGGTGACGACAACTAATGGTGTAAAGTACAGATTAAAATGGATATTGCATCATTTTTATAGTAGTTTTCTTCATTGTGGAAAATCGTTACGACTCACAGAAAGAAGAGGGCGAAGTGATAGTATAGTTTATAAAATTCCTTGGCTAATTTTTCTTTGAAAAGACGGTTACTTGTCAAACACTCGTACACCATAATCGATGTAGAAAAGGCTGATTATTGTATGATGCCAATCGTGTATCTAGAAAATAGATGTAACAATGTCAATAATACATTGCAACGGAGAATGACATTCACATTCGCTACGACCGTATTTATATCTTTCTATAGTTCTAGTATTAATTTACACAAGAAATTATTAAGAAACTGAGGTTTCAATTCCCTCAGGCAAAATATACCTTATATAATTGTTTACTTTTTATACATTGAGATTTGGATGGAGAGTTGTCTCATTGGCACTCATACCCCATCTTCTTAGTTATACTTAGGTGGATTTGACTATTTTGTATAGCCTTTCAAGTTTTAATATATTTATACACCGTTGGCGTTTAATTTTTAGAGGTTGGGCTTTCCTGATGAAGGTATTTTAGAACAGACATGAGGATGCACGCAATTTATAAAGTCCTATTTTCATTATGGTGTTTTTATTCTATATCAATGCATTCAACTGAAGGTAACACACAAACACTAAGTAGAATGTATATAAAACGGAAACTAGTGTATGTATCAACAACATATAATTATTTAAGAAAAATGCAAGGATTTGAAATTGGAGATTTTATGAATCAAGGACAAATTTAAGAGCGTTTTCGCCGATTTAATATGCTTTCTTTACAAATGTTCACCTATTTTGAAAGAATTAAATCAGTAATATTTCTGGGTCCATTCGTTTTCGTTTTGAAATATCAAAACAAAAACGAAAAACGAAAGTGTTTTCATTTTCCTTTTGATTTCTCAAAACCAAAATGAAAAACAAATTGTTTTCGTTTTTCGTTTTGATTTCTCAGAACCAAAACGAAAAACGAAAGTATTTTCATTTTCGTTTTTGCTTTTCAAAACCCCAAATGAACATCGAAAGTGTTTTCGTTTTCATTTTGATTTCACTAAACAAGAAAAGCATCTACATTTGGTTTCAATTTCTGTATTTTGCTCTCTTTAATTATCGTTTTACGTTGTACAATGTTTTCTTTTCCTTTACATACCCATTGATACCCCGGTGTATTTACTACTTAATGTAGACAGAATAGACCGCCTGACTTATGATTTGAACTAAGGTGATTAATGAATCAAAGACTTTCAAATTTCCATGTTTTTATCAAAATAAAAATCAAATTATTATATTTAAATATCAAAGAAATCACAAATTTAAATAATACAATGAAATATTATATAAAGATGGTAAAATAAAACGATTGATTACAACATCCGAGGTTACTACTTATCTGATAAGAAAACCAGCCCTGTCGTTAAAGTATGCACAGCGGTTATCAGATCAATAGTATTTAAATCGGGGATAATGTCGACGAAGTGAAAAGACTTTATAACTCTGAACAATAAGGATGCATGATCTTTACTTTTAAGTTTGAAAATTTGGTTATCTAAGATTATTAGAATTGCATGATGACTGAGGCCAATCAGCCATTAGGGAACAGTCATTATTTATCAGTTGAGGGGTCGGTGCATTTTAAGGGTCATTGCCAAAATATCATACGAGTGGGGATGGGGAGTTACCATTAAAATATATTTTTACTGGGGGTCTGTCACCCGATTAAAGTTTTATGAATGTCCAGTATATATATATAGATTGTTGACGATATTGAAGTGAGTGTCATTGTTAAATCTTTGATAGTGTAAAGCACCAGTAGGATGCCTAATCTCTCAAGGTAGTGAATCCGATCACTCCTTTATATCACAGTCATCTGTTATGGTTCATTATCCAAAGGATGTGTAAATTTACAATTCTAGTGATACTTAACTGTATGAAACATTTTAACCTAGTTTTGACCACAGGAAAGTTTCTGAACACGCATAGTCAACTTTCTAAAGTGTTTAAATCATTTTGATGTGATTCTTGGGATAGAAGGTGTGTATAGGTATAATTATTTTATAAAATTATTACAAAGATATCGAATAAGAATATTAGATAGTCTGGATGGTAGGTCTTTCACTTCTGTATTCTTTAATTCTTAAGGTAATTTTCTCTATTCTTTATATTTTCTCTTTTCTTTATATTCTAACACCCCATTATTCTCTATTCTTTATTCTTTTTCTATTTTTTCTATTCTTTCTTTTTTGGGGTCTATTTTTCTATAGATTTGATCCACTCGTCTTTATTCTGTAAACCCTATCCAGACCCTCATAAGAATACTTGATGGGCACCATGGCATTCACATATACAAAACAATACACGTAAAACATTTTCACGTTGAAATATTATAATAAAATTGAGAATTGAAATGGGAATATTTCAAAGAAACAACAATCCAACCAAAGAGCAGAAAACAGCCTAAGGCCAACAATGGGTTTTCAACACAGTGAGAAAATCATGCACCCGAGGCGGGCTTCAGCTGGCCCCTAAACAAAATGTGTACATTTTTTAGTTCAGAGAAAATCACACTAAACTCTAAAGCATCTAAATGAACCAAAATTTTAGAAATATACAAAATATACAAGACTTACAAAGACCAGAGGTTCCTGACTTGAATATATATGTCTTTATCTCAAATAAATCTTGTACATATTTAATGAACCATAAAATCAGTAAAATTTGCAATGTGTTATTCAAATTACACTTCCTATATTGGAATACTGACTTTTGTAATCTTTTTCATTTTCAAATTATACTGTGTCAGCAAATGTACATTCATTCTATAGGCGGATCAGGGGTGGGGGTGGGGGGGCTGGAGATCCGCCCCTCTTTGTGGGTAAAATTGGTTGCTTATATAGGGAATCACTGAAGCATGACTACAGCGGGACCACCCTTAGGTCAGTCAGTGCCCCCCTTTTATAAAAATTCTGGATCCGCCACTGATTCATAATAAAGAGCAAAATCATTATTGAAAGTTTATCTATATAAAATTCGTAGAATTATAGGTTGCAGTAAGATAATGTAAACTCAGGATTTCTCAAAGCCTGTTACTATGTAGCTGGTAGTCATCTACTTCTCACAACTGTTAATTGATGGGGATTTTATTTTGGGGTGGTCTATGTTGTTAGGGGGCATTTGCGGTTTTAAGAATGATGGCGGGGGTTGCCAACAACAAATTTTATGTGAAAAATTTGAACCGACCCCTCAGCTGATAAATAATGACCATTCCCCGAATGTTACACGAACATTCAAACTTAGCATTTATGACGGTAATATGTATACGCTATTTAGATTATTTTTAAAAAGTTCACACTCCAAGTCGAGGTTTAGGAGGCCATCTTATGAGTCACCAGGAAGCGGTCCAAAGAAGATGTCTATCACGATGCTCGGAACATTATTGTACTTCCGCCTTACTTGACTTGTATCAAAAATAAAATTTGTGATAAAATTGCTACGACTTTTTTTATTAAGTCACAAATCACAAAACATAAGGTTGTGCGACTAGTTGAGTTTCATTATTTTCTATTATTTTGCCTCAATAATTGGTGGTTTATTTTGTTCGTTTTGACTTTGCGTGATGGCAATAACGATAGTTTGATAATCATTCATAACCGTGAACTTGTTGGCCCATTTTTTTCTCAGGCAGTAAAGCATCGAAACTTAATTGTTGGCAGCATGTTGGGTCAACCACAGAAATAGCCATAAGCACAGGCACTTAAAAACATGTGGCTTTCTTCCAATTTTAGGAATAAAAGGGGGCTTTGAAAGTGACGAGACCAATTTTCCTGGACTTATTTCACTCAAAATCTAAAATTGGTCTGCACATTGCAAATTGAAGATGATGTTATATATTGTAACAATGTTTTACATATTCACCTGAAATCAAAATACTATTCAGTGCTATATGTTTCTGTTGAAGGCATTGTAATACAAAATTGCAAAGGGTTTGAGCCTAATTTTCAGTATCTTTTATTTTCACTCGCAGGGTCCTAAATGTTTTTTTCATATCTTTATCATACTTGAAATGTTACATTAAACAGTTTAAATTATATATCTAAAATATCTTTTGTAATTTTAGTTCATTTATATGTTTCGGAGTTTAGTGTTTAGTTCAGCGTTACATGTTGCATGCTGTTGAAGATACAAATTTGCTTTTACATGTTTTTGTCAAATTTTGCGTCGAAGGCCGTCGATAGCCAAAATGAATTAGTGAAAGACAATGAGTAGCTTTACTTCTAACACAATTTTGGATTTGGTTAACGATGACCTTCTTGTACGTTTTAGGAATAAATACTAAAGAGCAAAATTTGCAAAATCGCGATTTTGAGCTATCTTTAGGCGTTTATAAGTTGGTGATACGTTTGAAATTAAGCGATCATATTGTAAAACCCTTAGAGTGTACACTTTGGGATGTGGTACTATGAATCTAAGTGAACTTTAAGATTGATAGACTTTTTGTAAATGGCCCTGGTTTGAAATAAATCAAGAGTTTTGGTTTGGTTAACTATTTTATTTTTGTTTATTCATTTTGACGATAACTGCTAAAACGTTGCCAAAATCTTTCAAAAATTTTCCGGTTTGGACTATTTGCAGACCCTTTAGGCGTTTTTAATTTTGTAATCTGTTTAAGAAGTACCCATTATATTGTTAGAACCATAGAAAACATACATTGGGTTGCGATACGTGTGGTAAGAATTTAGTTACAGATTGATATACTTTTTAACTAGAGGCTCTAAAGAGCCTGTGCCGCTAACCTAGGTCGATGTGCATATTCAACAAAGGACACTCTCCAACATAGAAGAAGAGAATAGAATTCATGACAAAATCTCTGTTTCGTTGGACTTGTATTGCTGATCATTTAGTCGGCTTAAAAAAACAGTTTCTACCCATCTTCTCTAGTTTTTGCTCAAAACACAAAAGAGGGCAGGAAAGTGACTCGTTATAGTAGATCTTGCCTTATCGGTCATTTTGAGATTTAAAGTGTCTATTTATTTATTATAATTTTATCATGTAAAGCAAACCCCCAAAATGATAAAATCTTCATTAAAGGGCAATAATTCCAAGGAGACGTCGGACGATTTCCTCAATATTGTTAATTGTAGATATTGTCTTGCTGATCATTTTGCATATTAAAGTTTCTATCTATCTGTTATAATTTTAAAGATATACATTTGTAAGGCAAAACGCAAAAAATGTATAAATCATCATCCAAGGACAATAACTTTAATAAGGAGTCGGCTGACGATTTCGACAATTGAACTTATTTGTAGAACAGTGTATGTAATGTGCGAATCCTTAAGTGTCATTTTACTGTATCCGTGATGAATTTCTGATGTAGAATGATAAATAAACAGACGACAAATTCAAGATTTTGAATAAAATAAGAAATAATATATAATGTGTACTGTTTTATAAATTCATGATATAGGTATGAGATGCGGACGGGTTTTCATCGCGCCTACAGCCATCCAGGTGCAAAATTGATACACAAATAGATAAATATTAAGAAAAGTTCACGAACAGAGCGCGTAAGAGATTTAAAAGTAGCAGTTAAGTTTCATTTGCAGAAAAATGTACCTTTAACATAATTATTAATGTTGTTTAACTTAAAACAGGTTTTGTTATTCAGCTTGTTGATATTGAATCAAATTCCACTATGCTGTTTTCGTTATGCGATTCATGTTTACTGTCGAATAATGATACTAGACTTTCATTTTCACTGTAGGGAGATTCATTTCTATAGTATATGCGATGCATTTTCACAGAAGGAAATTAATTAATTTTCATTATATAAAGTCTTAATTCAGCCGACTCTCTAACAAAATTTATGAAGTCAGAAGGATTGATTATATATGCATACTTAGTGAGTGAAAGTCTGAGGTAATATAGCAATAAATTCCTTAAACATGGTATTTATTACTAATATAGTCAATTCTATTTTCTCAAATAATTTGTCCTGATCTAAATGTAGGATAAAATTTATTCTTTCCTATGACACGTCATCATTAAATACATATATCTTGGACAGTTAAGCCAATCCACGCCACCGAAAAGCAAAGTTTCTGTTTCGGTCTAAATCTACATCGCATACTAATAAATTAAACGTCATTAGAGCTAATTTCCTAATGCTTGTAGTTAAAGGTGTGGTTGGCCTTGATTGTGTGAATGTTGCCTAAGCATTGTAATTAAGATTTAGTAAACGTTTATACAAACAAAGCAAGCAAGCCAACCAAACCTTTAAACTACAAGCGTTAGGAAAATAGCTCTAATGGATGCATTTGATATAACAAAGAGCATTCATAAAACGATCTTCATTTCACGATTGAATGAGTGGAAACGTTTTCATCTTGCACAATCAATTGACGTTTGGATGACTGGATAATTGATATTTATCATGCCATTGTGTATAAATCTTATACAGTAAAGAAAGTTCGAGCAACAGTCGAGTCACCTTAAATATGCTTGAATATCTTATAAGTGGTGTTACAAATAAGCCAATACGCAATTGTGAGAATACAAAGAAATATTGAAAACAGTTTATTGTTACATGTTTAAATGGTTCTATACCACAGAGAAAAACGGCGTACAGTTGATTCCGGACGTTAATCGCTACATCGCGAAGCAATGTTGGTAGATATACCGTTCTTATATTTACACCAAAGACTAATTGACTAACTGTTCAGTTAAGTATTCAATGTTTATGAAAACAAAGTTTACTGCTCCTGGCAGCATTGTATGTCATTTATATTACATGAACACCATGTGACTATTTTAAATAGACAGGTCTGTGAATTACTTGTAAACATCATGAAACAAACACTATGTGTAACTCAAACTTGATTAAACTACAAATAGAGCATAGTTGGTTGGCTCTTTCACTAAATGCGACCGTGTATTTTGTGCTTTGTTGTTGTTAAAATACATAATACGAATGAGAAACCCGTTTTTAATTTTATTTGAAGACATTTACTTGAAAACTGACCTCAGAATTTTGACACTGTACGATTCATTCTCTTTGTAGTTTGTTTTCTCTTTAGTACCGTTCTTTGTACATTCTTGTACTGTTCGTAGTGCAAAAGCCTATCAATACGGTAGAAATATGTATGACACGACGTGACAAATGTTCAAAGCTTTTTAAGCGAGTTATAAAACTTTTCAAAGAAAATTCGTCGTAGAAAAACGTTATATTCATGGATGTTCTGCTCCAATAAATTTTCGGATCCATGACAAGCTAACTCACCAACAATATTTGAATATTCATGATATAAACGTGGTTATACCCGTGTATATTCAAGTAAGCATCTACGACTAGCTTGCATTTCAAATTGTAAATATCATCAATATTAAAGTCATTTAAAAACTATTTTCAGTTGTTGTATGTCGAATAATCATATAAAACGACAATGAAAATTCATCGCACTGCCAAAAATTCCACATCAGAAATGATTGCACTTACAGTGATAATTCATCGCATCTATAGTTAAAATGAATCGCATTCAGTAATCAACATTACGGATTCTGCTGCTTAAATAACACTTTTTGGACTTTAATCCTGTTATTATACATTAAAAAGTTATATTCTAATGAAATTCTGTTAAAACATACATTCAAATCTATTATTTTGTATTTTCAAAAGTAAACAAACGCAGTTTTTCCCATCATCTTCTATTCTACAATAGACATACTCGCATTTAACAGTGAAAATGAACTAACTGGATTCGCACTTTATATACACTTTAGAACTTTTCTTGCTGATCATTTTGAATGTTAATGTTTCTCTGTATCTTTTATAGTTTTCAAGATAATAGGCAAAATGAAATAAAATGGTAAAATTTGTCATTTAAGGGCAATAACTCCTATAAAAAGTCACCTGACAATCTTGACATGTATGGACAACAGAGCTCAACATTCTGAACATTTTCTCTATTCATAACGGTTTACGAAATAATAGACAAAACTTGCATTTCTATCCTATGTTCTATATTAGTCATCGGACATATTTTTCAAACTAGATACCCCAATAATGATTGTGGCCAAGTTAGTTTAAATTTGGCCAAGTAGTTTTAGAGAAGATTTTATAAAGGTTAACGGACGACGACGGACGACGGACGCGACAGACGACGACGACGACGATGGACTCAAGTGATGAGGAAAGCTCACTTTGCCCATTGGTGAGCTTAAAATGGCCATGGTGTGAATAAAATTCAGGGGGAAATTGGCCATTAGTCTTCCTTTTTAAAATTATTTACAATTATTTAATGCGTTCTTTTTGTACAGTAGATACGTGTTTCATGTAAGAACATAACGACAGCAAATATATACGGAAGCGTATATGGTCCTCGTCTTAGCTTAATATGTATCTCGGACAAGTTTAAACATCAGTGCAGATCAACTAAGCTTGAGTTGATGAGAGTAAATGCGATTATATAAGTTAATTTAAAATGGAGGAAAAGAACGACAATAAAAATAGTAAAACTGTTGTGTTTTAACTAGTTTGGCTAACGGTAAGAACTAGAATTGTGTTTTTTGCTGTACATGTTCTGATTTTGTGTCATGTATAGATACCTTATATCCTTCCTTTCTATCATGGAGGTTTAAAGTCATTGTGAGAAAAACGTCTTTAAAAATGAACGTAACGTTAAATAATGCATATGCTTTATTGGAGTTCATTTCTGTACTAGATTTAAAGTTTAAGTGTGCTATTAGCATTACAGATGAAATATAGTTTAAAGTCTTTTCATTTAACGTAAAATTAATCATATTCAGCTACTTGACGGTTGATATTCTGCACGTATTGGCTTTTTAAAGCACTTTTTTCCAGTGTTCTTTTCACAAGTAAATTGTGTATGACATGTTCCCTTGGTGCAGCCTGGAGTCAAATTACAATGTATAGTAACCCCTCTTCATCAGGTACGAGGTATTTTAATCAAATTATAAATACTAGTATGTATACAATGTGCGTCTAACTCCCAGTTTGCCATGCACCACCGTCCCTTGGTGGCTTTTGCAGTTAAATTACATATCCAATGAATTGTAAATATAAACAAAATGCTCAGCGGGGAACAAAATGATACGATTGCAGATGTCGAACCATGAACAGTTAGGACAAGTATGGACACTAAATTCAAGCTTGATACAGCTCTGAATTTGAATTTTGATTAAATATTTGACACAGCATAGGTTTTGACACAGAATAAATGTGGTCAAATACCTGAAAAATTTAAAATTGGACTTTATAAAATAAGGAGATGAGGTATAACTGCCACTGAGACAACTATCCACCAAGGTTCAAATAAAGTTGATGTAAGCAATTAAAGGTAACAGTAAGGCCTTCAACAATGAGAAAAACACTATACAAAATAGTAGGCTATAAAAGGTCCCATCATGAAAAATATGAAACAATTCGGTTGAGAAAACTAACGGCCTAAGTTTAAACAAAACAATTAACGAAAACAAATATGACAGACAAGAACCAACGACAACCACTGTACTACAGGCTCCTTATTTGAGACAGGCACGTACAGAATATGGTCCAATATCCAAAATCTAAATACATTTGTACAAGGTTAGATTCAGAACCAAGATTTTAATCCACTAGTATTTATCAATGGACAAAAACAGCTAAGTTTTAGAATAAAACAAACCTACCACCAAGTTCTTAAAAATATTTACAAAATAATAAAAAATAATTCACAAAATATCACTCATAATTAATACAATATCTTTTAAAAATCCATAAAACTTACCTTTAATTATTTTTAAAACGATCTATTATTGAATAGAAAATTTCAAACTATATTTACACATAATTTCTTCTATAAAATTATTTTAATTGTGAATCTACTTACACTTTCTATCAATTGTGCAATACAACTCTGAACTTTGATAGTGATTAAATATTTGACATATCATAGGTTTCTGACACAGAATGAATGTGGTCTAAGAACTTATATCAAAGTACTGAAGTACTGAACATCGGATGACCGCAAGTTCTGGTGGATGGTCACAGCACTTGTCTCAGAAAAAATCACATCTCTATACCTGAAAGTAAGTTTGGGGTACATAGATATTTTTTCTGAGACAAGTTAGTGTGGATGATGAATATATGACAGGAAATTCAAGCTCACCATAATGATTGTTATATTGTAGTGATATAATCATTTGTTATCTGTATACTCTGGTTTGGTGTTATATATTATATCAATATTTGTAAAACAGTTATATATAATTTTCATCCATTTGTATATCTTTCTATTCTACTATTCTAATGATAGTGCAGTGCAAGTGTATGGTGGACACTCTTCTGCAATAATTAGTGTTTCTAATAGATTGGATTTGAGTAGGCATTCAGGTTATCGGAATTCCAATGGGGACTAACTGTGCACCACTTATTGCGGACCTGTTTTTGTACTGCTATGAGTTACAATTTATGACTAAAATCAGCAAAGACCCATCGAAACAACATCTGATACAAAATTTAATAATACTTTTAGATATTTGGATGATATATTGGCTCTCAATAATGACGACTTCAGTATGTATACTAAAGAAATTTATCCTGTTGAACTTACTTTAAATAAAGCTAATATTAACAATGACCACTGCCCTTTCCTCGATCTTGATATCTATATCATTAACGGAAAGCTTAATACAAAATTTATGATAAAAGAGATGATTTTCATTTCCTATCGTTAATTATCCATTTTAGATGGTGACGTTCCTTGTCACCATCTTACGGTGTTATATATCTCAACTTGTACGATTCGCTCGTGTATGTAACAACGTTTCAGATTTTAACGAAAGAAATTTATGTATTACAGAAAAATTATTACACCAGGGTTTTCGATATCACAAACTAGTCAAAACATTTACTAAATTTTATCATCGGTACAAGGACATCATTCGTAAATATAGCTCAACATGCAGACTTCTTATACGTTCAGGTATTTCACATCCAATCTTTTATGGTAATATTCTTTATAAAGCACTAAAATGTCAGTATTCACCTCAGAAGCTATCAAAACCTTTAAATAGACTTATTAAGAAGGGATATAGTTACGATACTGTTGTCAGGTCATTAAAGATTGCATATTTTGGCTTTAATATTGATTCACTTATAGGGTGGTCTTTGCATCGGAACTAAACACATTTATTTAAAACCAGTTGTTGGCATGACACGGGTTATGCTCTTCTCATATATTTTATGATGGTATGATACTAAACCCTAACGGGAGGGATTGTGCCTGATATTCATATGATGAAGACATAATCTTTCAATCAGTTCAATTGAGGTCTGGAGCTGGCATGTCAGTTAACTGCTAGTAGTCTGTTGTTATTTATGTATTATTGTCATTTTGTTTATTTTCTTTTGTTACATCTTCTGACATCGGACTCGGACTTCTCTTTAACTGACTTTTAATGTGCGTATTGTTATGCGTTTACTTTTCTACATTGGCTAGAGGTATAGGGGAGGTTGAGATCTCATAAACATGTTTAACCCGCTGCATTTTGCGCCTGTCCCAAGTCAGGAGCCTCTGGTCTTTGTTAGTCTTGTATTATTTTTACTTTTAGTTTCTTGTGTATAATTTGGAGTTTAGTATGACGTCCATTATCACTGAACTAGTATATATAATTGTTTAGGGGCCAGCTTAAGGACGCCTCCGGGTGCGGGAATTTCTCGCTGCATTGAAGACCTATTGGTGATCTTCTGTTGTTGTTTGTTCTGTGGTCGGGTTGTTGTCTCTTTGACACATTCCCATTTCCATTCTCAATTTTATTTCCACGTTTGTTGCAAAACGTTCTTTAGATATTCTTCAGCATACGTTAACACAAATTTTCGGTATTCTTGATTTGCTATTGATATATATAGATTATAACATGGCATTTTCATATCAGACCCTTATCAGCAATAGGTCATGATATCAGTCCGAGAGCCTACAGGCTCGAGGGATGATTTGACCATGGGCTGATAAGGGTCTGCTAAAATGACATGTTATGTTCTTTATCATATACTTCAGCAGAAGCCATACAGACAAGAAAACCTTTTAAAACTTTATAAAATTCATTTATTATATTATTTGTTTTTCATTTTTAATATAAAAATTTTCCTGTTTCTAAATATTCGTTCTTTATTCTACTGAGATATGTTTTTCACTAAAATGTAACACTGAGGTTTTATTTTCCGGAATTTACAGAATGACGTCGAAATGCTTTGCGATAACGTTAAAGAAAGGCATGCGATAATAACCGGAAGCAGTTGATATAAACCGGAAGCAGTTAATATATACCGGAAACAGTGATAACGAAAGTCATATCACACGGCTAAGACAATTCGCCATTTCAGAATCTAATGCATTCTGGGTAATATTTTCAAAAGCGTACACCAAAACGTTATGATTGGTTTAAAACGTCCTAAACAAAGGAAATTGAACCAATGACGTAACGTTATTTTCTTTTTGGTGTACGAACAATGAGCTTACCTATAGTCCTTTAGATTCTGAAATGGCCAATTCTTCAAATTTAATGAATAAATATATGTACAAATAAGTTTTATCAAGGGGTACAATTATAACATTATTTTCTACAAGTATATGATAAATACGACAAAACATTTTCATTTATCTATGTTCTTAAAATTATTTTCATGAATATTTATTGTTGAAATTAGTATATAACAAGCGATAAGGAGTGTTATTTTGAACTCGATGATATCCGCGTAAACATACGAAATACGTTCGGTTATCAGTCAAAAACGCAAGTCATGTGGGTAGAAATGTCTGTGGCAACATAACATCGGAATGCCCTCACGGTCATCCGCTGTAAAAAATGAAATTAGATATTAAGCTATCATGATCCGATATCCAACATACAAATACATGCGTAGATTAAGTAATCAAAAGACCCCTTGATTTCAATTTTTGTTAAAATCAAACTAAAATTGATTATGAACGCTTTGGACCTTAATGTGGACCAATTTGAAAACCGGGCTTAAAATCAAAAATCTACATACACGGTTAGATTCACCAAAGCAAAGAACCATAATAGTCTATTTTATTTGTTAAAATCAAGCAAAGTTTAATTTTGGACCCTTTGGACCTTCATGTGGACCAAATTGAAAACGGAACCCAAAATAAGAATCTATATATACACGGTTAATTAAATTTGTTTTTCAATCAAACGATCTTAATAAAAAAAAAAAACAGATTATCGTCTTGAATGTTCGTGTAATAGTACTAATACTGACAGATGGACCTAGGTCATCAGTTTTAATCATCTTAGATTACTAACCTTTCACAACTTAAAAGTAAAGATCATGCATCCTTTTGTTCAGATTGATAAAGTATTTTCCATTCGTCGACATTATCCCTGATTTAAATACTATTGATCTGATAACCGCTGTGCATACTTTAACGACAGGGCTAGTTTTCTTATCAGATAAGTAGTAACCTCCTTGTTAATTTGATGTTGTAATCAATCGTTTTATTTTTACCATCTTTATATAATATTTCATTGTATTATTTAAATTTGTGATTCATTTGATATTTAAATATAATAATTTGATATTTTATTATATATAAAACAAGGAACTTTGAAAGTCTTTGATTCATTAATCACCTTAGTTCAAATCATAAGTCAGGCGGTCTATTCTATCTACATTAAGTAGCAAATACACCGGGGTATGAATGGTTATATAAAAGAAAGGAAAACATTGTACAACGTAAAACGAGAATTTAATTGAGCAAAATTCAGAAATTGAATCCAAATGTAGATGCTTTTCTTGTTTAGTGAAATCAAAAACGAAAAAACGAAAACACTTTTGATTTTCATCTTGGTTTTGAAAAATCAAAACGAAAATGAAAACACTTTCGTTTTTCGTTTTGGTTTTGAGAAATAAAAACGAAAACGAAAACACTTTTGTTTTCATTTTGGTTTTCGAGAAATCAAAACGAAAAGGAAAACACTTTCGTTTTTCGTTTTTGTTTTGATATTTCAAAACGAAAACGAATGGACGCAAATATACACGGACCTTTCTGAAATTAAGATTTAAATGCATTATTTTTTTCGATTTTCAGTTACAGTTCAATGAGAGGGAGTTGTATACAAAACGTTACCAATATCTATGTAATGGCCCATTTACTGTAACTTAACATTTACCAAAACCCAATCAAAAGTTACTAAAAGCAAAAAGCAGACTATGGAAAAAATCAGCTCCATCTGCTGGATTATGCTGGACCATAAGACAAACAACAGTACACAAAACACAACAAAGAAAACTGAAACAATTGAATATATCCGTCATCATCTGTGAAACAGATATTTCATAACAGTCAACCAACTCGGTGATGGCGTCCGTAATTTTTCGAAGGATAATTTCAATTTCACAACTTGGAACTATTGGTTTAATAGCTTACTTGTAAGCCGCAACCTCTATCAAGGAAATATTGATAGGCAATGCCAGCTCTGGAATACACAGGCAACATTTGCTCACGTGAATTTCACATGAATCTCGCATGCAATTCAGGTGAAAAATTTCACGTGAGATTCACCTCAAACGAGCTTATACATGAAACTCATGTGAAAATTTTCATGTGAATTTCACATGAATTGAGATTCACATGAATCTCACGTGAAATATTTCACGTGAACTTTACTTTATTTTTCATGATTTTAATAAATATTGAAAATTAAGATGTTATTCGAATTATTTTATTTTAAAATTTACGTGAATTTCACATGAAAAGAATTCATGTGATTTTCACACGAGATTCACGTGAAACTCACATGAACTGATTTCACGTGAGTTTTACGAATAAGCTCGTTTGAGGTGAAATTCACTTGAATTTCACGTGAGATTCATATGAATTTTAATTCACGTGAAATTGATGTGCGTGAAATTTCCTCTGTATCGTATATATTTCTAGAAAGGTTATTGCCTAGTAACAGTGAACCTTTGATAATGATAAGCATTAGTGGCAAGGTCCGATGCATAAACTGGTTGGCCTATATTTTGTTGCCGGACACACGGACACAACAGTTAATTATGAATATTAATACTCAAATAATTCCGTATAAAGGCTATAACTTAAGAACATTAATCATTTAAATGTAAAATGTCACAAACGTAAATTTTATACAGATACTAATTTCGACCGAGGTAATATGTATCCGTGTACCCCATATACAAAATGCTTGCTAACTGTATTTTGCACCGAAACAAACAACAACAATTATTTGACCAGTAACAAAATTTGAGGAGAACATTAAAACAACCGAAGTCGACATACTATAACAAAATGGAGACAATAGTAAGAATCTAAAACAAAAACAAAGGCAATACACACAACAACATCTCAGAAGCAACACATCATTAAACATTATTCAGCAAGTTTTTGTTTAATCTTAGAGACCAATAACTATCTTAATGTCTTCAAAACAATTCAAATATGCGTAATGAATTTGTTTCTAAATGATTAATTTCTCTTTTTATTGATTGATTGATTGATTGGTGTTTAACGCCATTTTTAGCACTATTGTGCTATTTCGTGTCGGTCAGTTTTCATTGGTGGAGGAAGCCGGAGAGAACCATCGACCTTCGGTAGGAAAACTGACAATCCTAGTCAATTAAGATTAGAGTCGAGCGCACCTGCCACGTGCGGGATTCGAACTCACAACCTCAGTGTTGACTGGCTAGTGATTACAGTAGTTCGACCACTTAGACCACTCGGCCACCGATGTCCTCTCTTTTGAAGGTGCGATCGAATTCACATGCGGGATTCGCTCCTGTTTACCAATAAACAACTAATTTGAAATATAGTGCATTTCAAATGCATTATAAGTTGTGGAAAGGTTAGATACTGAATTAAAGTACAAATTAGGTGATTTTTCTATTACCTAACCTAACAACCTAACAAGTGCATTGTACGTCCGGTACTTTCGTCATTTACTTGATCGCTTCTCCGGAGGTCAATTAATTAATTTTGCAACACTTGATTCGAGAAGCTTGGTTCATTACCAATAGAAGCAGTAGCATAGAATAATTGCAAAAGTTTATGCAATGCTTTAATTTCTGTGTTTACAATGAGACTGATACTTTGGCTTATTATTTGTCTTAGTGGATTTAGGATTGCGATATCGTCTTTCACTATCAGGAAATGGATATACAGACCTGTTGGTGGCGATTTGAGAGGATGTTACTGAAAATTCAAAACTGATTTTACTCCTTCAGGTAAATCTAGATTTTAAAATAAAAAGAAAACGATTTACGCACCATTTACAAAGTACAGATTGACTTTCAACTCGGATGATCTTAAGGAATCTGAAATAATGCTATGGCAGTTTCTGAGTATGCTTTTAAACACACTTTACTGTGTATAAATACGCTGACGTTATCGAGTTTAAAATGGCATTCTTTATCGCTTCATATATATTGAAATTATCAAGGAATTTTTCTTAGGAACATTTATTTGTAACCAACATGTTTTGTCTTGAGAAATATAAATCATTAAAAAAATCATGAATATCATTATAACAAACAGGTACCTAGATAACATGGGTCATCTAAGTACCCATAATGCATGCGGATGAATTAAGAATTGAATTCATGTTCCTTGTATAACAATATGACGACATTATTATGCAGAATTATCTACTTTCTGAATAATATCACTAAAATTGAGAATGGAAACGGGAAATTTGTCAAAGGAGACAACCCGACAAAACAGCAGAAAACAGCACAAAGCCACCAATGGGCCTTCAACACAGCGAGAAAATCCCGCACCTGACGGGGGCTTCAGCTTGCCCTAAACAATGTATACTAGTTGAGCGAAATGGACGTCACAATAAACTTCGAAACATATAAATGAACCAAAATTAAAAAACCATACAAGACTAACAAAGGCCAGAGGTTCATGACTTGGGACAGGCGCTGAAATGCGGCGGGTTAAACATATTTTGTGAGATCTCAATCTTCCCCTATTATAACTCTAGCCAATGTGGAATAAACAAACACACAGCAATATACACAGTAAAACTCAGTTTAAAAAAAAAAAAATAAATTGCTCTTTGAAATCGTCAGAAAAACCTGATTGTCACGATAAAAGTATTTTTCTTCCGCATCAGTTTGTCCTAGTATGATAAGACTTATGATTAATAATCAGAAATAGTAAGCTAGTGCACCAAATTTTGACATAATAGATTGATCAAAAGTTTGACGGCACCCACTTTGACTTTGCATTTTTGAATCCATTGAATCAAAGGAAGATAATATACAGGCAATAAAAGAATTAAATACTCATGCATTTATGTCTTTAAATAAAATATATAGTAATATATTGTTAATTTTCTGATATTTCAGGATTGTCTTGTTGAAGGATCCAGAAAACTTAACATTGCATCAAAATATCGTGTTTTTCTTTAAAGAAGTTACAATTCGTATACCAGAAGCATGGTCAAACAATGGGCAATATGATTTGATAAGTACATCAACCAATAGAGAAGGAGATATACGTATAGAGAATCCAATACAAGGTGAAAGAAGCAATCCTCACGCATGTTGTGTACCCGCATGTGGTGTTGGAGGACAATATATACATTTTACAACATATGTTATGTTTGAAGGAGACAGCAGGTGTTTTGGGAATTTAGGTAATACTATAGACTTTACATTAGTTAAAATACACTCGAAAATCGCTAGCCAGAGATTTGGACATTTAGGTTCATTTTAATATTCGGTATTTGCAAGATGTCGATAAGTCAAATGCAATCTCCCTTTTTCCAATAATCTTAATCTAAATTTGTTGGATTTAGTTATTTTTTGTTGATTTTTATATCTATATATATAGGAAAGGAAAAAAAATACTGAAGAAAATCAATTAGGTCTGCAAAATATTTGTTGGTAAACGTATTCATCATCATATAATCACAAAATAAAGTTATTGCACTGTTAAATTCCGACCAGTATTAATCGTATACCTGTGACGTTACAATAGTGATGGTGCTACTATATAAGATGTTTATGACGCTATATCAATCGGCTTAATGTCTTTCCCGCCAGATCTAGCTTTGGTTTAAACATTTGAAGAGATCGTACTTTATTTGAGATGTTTTACTTTTTATTCGAGCGTCACCTATGAGTCATTTGTAGACAATACGCGCGTCTGGCGTACAAAAGTTTAATTCTGGTATCTATGTGAGTTTATCGGATGTTTTACTTGTAATTGGAGTAGGCTTCGCAGTTGAAGAACTCCTTTTACCCTTTTTCCTACCAGAATAAATGTCCAACTCTGCATTTATTAGATTCCCATCCTTTCTGTTATTTTCTCGGGCTGCCGTAAATTGGCAAAATAGCCCACTTTTGTCAGTTGTCGTAAAATATATTAGAAATAATATCAACAACGTTGATATATGTTTTTTGAAGTCACTAATAGTCAACTACGTTGACAAAAATAGTTTTGACTAAATAAATTATTTTATTTATCAGGAAAACCACGTCTGTCCTCGTCGAACTACGCAAACACATTGATAAGTCATTCATGCGCAAACATTATTCTTGAAGTGATATGACGTAATAGAATATCTAGTTTTATGTACACTTAACCATACAAGTCCTATATTGACAATCGACTGCATGTATGTGCCAGAGTCATATTTGATTGGTAATCAAATATGATTAGTATTAGTTAATATAGTTTTAGTCATATATTTAGTTAGTTTGCTTATTATATTTGATACAGCTATGATTTTCACTCTTTAGTATTCAGTTTCATACTTTCCTTTATTGGACCTCAGTCATTTTCCTGTACTGAATCTCATTCAGTTTTGGAGGAAAGTACTGGTCATTCTATTGGTCACTTGTGAGCTGTTTAGGTATTCTCTATTGATTCCTTTGTTTCATTTAATTTTCTAGTGACAGTATTGTTACTTACCTGTTCTATAAGCCTTGGTGACATTTTCAATTGACAATATTTGATATTGGATATTATATACATATTTCATACTTCTGTTGGAATTCATTATTCATTTCTACAGGTCAGTTATATTCTATTTTCTAACAAGAACTAATATATTGATGTTTAAACATATTGAATAAAAGATGAATGAATGAGTTGAATGAGAGTATGCAGAGGAAGTGATTAAAAGTAATAACACACATATTAAAATATAAACCTTTATTTGTAAAGCATATTTGGTAAATAGAATAAATCATTTAAAACAGTATATAAACTTCATAGTTTTCTATACGCTTAAAAGTACATTAGTACAGAGATCTGATACTAAGTTAGACATTTTATTGAGTGCATTGTGTTTTACCTAATGTAAGAGTAATGTCCAGGTCAGTGGACTTATGAATGTTATATTTATTTTATTCAGATTATGATATTGAATTGGTTATGATAGAAATCAAGTAGATGGTTCCACGCATGACCCATATACCACATATATGGTAAGGAATGTGTTACATGTTTTAGTTTGTGATTGTCTTATCTGTTTTGTAACTGTATAGTGTTATAGTGTTTATATGTAATTGTCGGAACACTAGCATTGAGATTGCTAGTGCTTATGCTTATTTATAATACTTTAGAGCACATGATTATGAGACGTTATTTGTGCATTTCATTTTAATATAAGAGAAGTAATAGCATTGGAATATATTTGACTTATTCCCCTTTGTCTATAAGTCTATTTTATGTTGTTATGTGTTGTCTATGTAATGTGTATTTATTATTGTTATATATGTTGTAGGGTTTAATAATATTATGCAGTGTGAATAAAATCACTATGAAGAACCCTAGATAGTCCATTTGTAATTATTGAGCCTTTTGGACTTGCTATATGTAGTCAAAACCTGATTTAAACTACATGTAAAGATTGAATTTTATCAATGGGAACGTCATAGAGTTTAGTATAAGTGTTGAGTACACTTACACCAAACCGAGTTTAGCTTAATGTGAACACGGCCCAATCTTGTTATATCAAACGATACAAGCAGAGTAGACTCGTTTGTTGCTGTCGGTAAATATCCTAAAAGTATGGTTTGTTCTTATACATAGCTATTAACGATTTGAATATAGGGCTTCAGTAAATAAAGGCAACAGTAGTATACCGCTGTTCAAAAGTCATAAATCGATTGAGAGAAAACAAATCCGGGTTACAAACTAAAACCGAGGGAAACACATCAACTATAAGAGGAAAACAACAGAACAACAGAAACACTGAAGTGCAACAAAACAAACGCCAGCATACATAGAAACGAGCTTTTGTTAACAACTGCCATATTCCTGACTTGGTGCAGGACATTTTAGGAAAATGGTGGGTTGAACCTATTTTTATTGCAAGCCAAACCTCCCGCTTATATGGCAATGTTAAAAATATCGCTAAAATGACAACACTACGTGACAGAAATACAGCACAAACAAACGCAAGAACACTCAGCACAGAGAAACGCACAAATAAATAATATAATAGTCGTTACAACATGTAAACCGCAGAATAACAACGAACATCTTCCATTAACGACAGCACAGGACATCACAAATAGTGACGTATTTTTGTAACGAATATATAATCTTGAAATTCATACAATTATTTTCACAATACTAGTCCAAACAATTATCATGACTATGACGGTATTGAAAGGCTATTTTAATATATGCTGTGACGACGTCATAATTATTGACTAACACAATACTTTATCCATGGAGAATGGAAATTAACTCGACTATACTGACAAATAAGACATATGTGAAATGTACCGAAAATACAGAATTCAAACCACAAACGACAAGACATAACACAATATCCATCAGAAACCACAGTCAAATATAGAAAATATGGGTAAGTCTATAATTTTGGAACATAGACCAGCCTAATTTTACATTGACGCAAATTAATGTACCTAAAGACGTTTGCGAGGTGATGAGCAGGAACTGCTTACCCTTCCAGGACATTTGAGTTCAACCTAGGGGTTTCGTTAGATATGTGTGCTCAGTCTTTAGTTTCCTTGTAGTGTTTTCTCTTTTGCCATGGCATTATCAATTTATCTTCGACTTATGATTTTTGAATGACCTCTTGGTATCTCCGCCTCTTTTTAGAACATGCATCGTGTATCAGTTTTTCTGGTGTACGTAGAAGTTTCTTTCTTTTTGGCCAAAAGTTAATTAAATATCATATCTTTTTCTTTTACCAAGTTCTTTCCCGTTATCCGAAAACTCAATTAAGTCGAGAAATTTTATCAATCGGTAAAATTCCCATTTTGTGTCGAGGCTCGAAGTACAATACAAAACAAAACATGTTAAATTTTAGATAATGATTAAAATATTGAAATCGTATGTTTTATGACTAACAATGATTTCCTAATTAATACTGGTCAATAAAGATAAAGGGCAAATTTTGCAATTACAAATAAGCAACGTATGTATCCCTTATAGTCTTTAAAATGGCAAAATTGAATATGTTCCACAGCTGTGACGCCTGGAAAAATAAATTCTGTGCAAATTTAAAATAATAAAAAGGAAACAGGTTGGAGTAAAGATAACTAAATTTATTATCCCTAAGGCGACTGTGGTAAAACTATTGAACAGTAAGCTATAAAGGGCCCCAAAATTACTAGTGTAAAACCATTCAAACGGGAAAACCAACGGTCTAATCTATATGAAAAACGAGAAACGAGAAACACTTATGAACCACATCAACAAACGACAACTACTGAACATCAGATTCCTGACTTAGGACAGGTGCAAACAAATGCAGCGGGTTTAAACGTTTTAATGGTACCAAACCTTCACCCTTTTTCTGAAACAATAGTGTAACATCACAACATAGAAAGACACACTATAAAATATCAACTGAAATAGCTTAACTCAATCAAAGGACATATTAACACCATTGAACATACACTGAACAAATAAATTTGACCTATGATACAATGTAAATACAAAATAAATAAACTAAGGGAAGAATAATAAAAGTAACATGTTATATCGGTATGAAATGTTAAACAATTTAAGAAAACAATATGCTCGAACAAAAATATCAGCCATTTGCTATAACTTTAAACACAGTTACAATAGAGAAAGGAAATATTTTACAAAATAAATAATTTTGATGTTCATAGTACGAAGTGGAAATTTATATTAGTACCAAACACTTATCAAAGCTGGTATATAGACCAGATATAACCCTGAATAACATTAAATAACAAAAAAAAGCATTACAATTAGTATCAACAGGTCAAATAAACAAGAAAGTACGATTTGAGAGTACTCGCAGTTACTGACAGCTAGTTAAAAGCCAAAACAATTAATAATAAAAAATCATGCATCAGAGACTAAAATCAACTAAAACACATCCCAGGGATTTAGTATTTTAACGTCATGGACAGTCAAAGAAGACATGACTTGTGCAATGCCAAAAATAAATGTATCGACAGACAGTAGGATAGTTAGGAGTTTAACCTCTTTATAGATCAAAATGAACGTGGGTGTGTCTTTAAACATCCCGTTTGAAAAGAATACAAATTTAGTTATGTTTTAATTTGCTGATGACAAAATCGATATTAGTGCCAATGTAAACTATATTCAAAGATCTAATTAAAACATTGGTAAGATAACCTGAACTAATAAGTTTATTTAAAAGTTCGACGAGTTTTAGTCAACTTTGTCTGAGGGAGTTGAAACTTTAGTTTCTTTATGATTCTAAAATCTATAAACACCTACAGAGCTGATGGTGCCCTCGAAAGTATTATTTTACAAAATTGTTTTACTAAGACAATAGCAAAAGGTAAATACACCAAGTTACAAAGCAGGCAAATCCATGGTTAATTGCAATTGACCTTCATAATTCCTCAAACAATATCAAATCTGAACATGAAATTAAACTCTCGTAGGAAAGGTTTTTCTGCACCAGTTGATAAAGATTTACCTATAAACTTTGCTTTCTTAATTTGATTTCCTTAACAAGAAACCTGGATTATTTCGTTTCATATCTGCATCCATTACATGTTTAACAACATATAATTCGCGGTTCTACTGATTTGTGCTGGAATAATACGATTTAAAGGGCTTGACCGTTAAATCGCGTTATCAGAGGAAGGCAAGACTTGCGACAGTTCATGCACAGGTCAATGTAACGCGCATGTCTTAATTCGATTACACGGCATATCAATTTTAACAGCTATAGCACTCCTCACAATATTCTGAATGCACGGTCTGCTAGGAAGTAACTTAATATATCTAAGGTCAGATTGTTGAGTTTATTATACGCATAATTAATGTAAACCCACAAATCGCTCCTCTTTTAGTTTTTCGATACTGCTGTTTTATGTTTTATTTTACAGATTTCTGCTTGTCTCTAACCCCAACATAGAACTCCTGTCACGGCTTCTGGATTTACAACGCCAGTCTATAAACACAATTAACCACAGTACGACGTCCATCTGACGAGTGATAACGGATTAGCAGTCATAGTGTACCGATAAATAATGTTATGACATCTTTTAGCAGAGTTCATCACTAAGTCGGACTTTAAAGGCTGCACCAGTACCGATGAACTTGATTTATTACTGTATTAATAATTAATTTAGAACATTAATCCATGTAATCTTCATTTCCACCTCAAACGTAGTTTCTCATGTTGATTTTGGACATCTGTTGCCAGGGTTCAATTCAGCACCCATTATTTCAAAATTTCATTTCATTTTAGTTTTATTTGAATTTTGAATTTTATTTATCTATTTTATTTGCATCTAATTTACGGTTGCCCAAAACCCTCTGCTTGTGGGTTGGTAACCGACAGAAGCCATGATCTTACTTCGCCAATAAAATATATTTTGACTTTAATAACGTCTCTCTTATAACCGTTCATAACTAATGGTAAACAAATTTAACAAAGCGTATGTGAAAAACGATATTAAATTTCGGGAGTGTATAAAAGCCTTTTAAAGTGTTGAATAAGCGACTCTCCTTTCTAGTTACATTTAAGTTAGGTTAGTTTCCGCTGACACTTATACTGTCTCCACTTTGTTTATTACTCTGCCACATAATATTGTCAAACTGGAAATGTCCTTTTAATGAAGTGTTCTTATGATTAATACAGATATTACTATATATGTTATAATACCCTTTTAAAAATGAAACTTACAAAATGCACTAATTGGATACTAGAAAAAAAAACAATGAAATTGAAAATTTGTTTGCTTGAGAGTAATTATGCTAGTTTTGGACATAAGCTGCATTTCTATGAATTTCAGTAAAGATTCCGAGACTAATTGAAAACGTCCTGCTTGTGAAATGAATACATTGAAATTCATCCAACCTTTCTTTTGAACAAAAGAGTAAATAATGGATATATGCTTGTAAGGTATACGCCATTGTGACTAAAGATAATTACATTCGTTGATGTATGTGATGTCAGAATGCGAAGACCATGATTTTAAAACATAAGTAACGGTTATGGTATAGTTTTCTCTGTTCTGTTTTGTTCACTGTTGTTTGTCTTTTGATCGTTTTTCGTTTTTTGCCATGGAATTGTCAGTTTATTTCGACTAATGAGTTTGAATGTCTCTTTGGTATTTTTGCCTCTCTTTACCTCCATTTTATCATTAGTTTAAAATAAAATATGAACTATGATACGAAATTTTGAGTTCCTTATTTTTGAAGTTGTTATTTTCATTTAGTAGGAAGAAATATATATACCACACAATAACTTCTTTTTAGTAAAATTGACGGTTAATTGCATAGATATTTTGAAATGTAATCTTTTATATTAAGGCATATTATGGTCAAATTAAACTTTATACATCACAACTTTAGAATATTTTTCAAATTAAATGCGTCCGGTAACAGTTCAATAAAAAAGAGAGAAAAAAGAATTAACTTCCTGTGTAAGTAGCAAAGAATAAGGCTCCGCTCATGTAAGACCCAATGTTCCTGTAGAGTCGCGTTATAAAATTAATTCGCACATATATGTATTCCTCATTATGGACCTGGCTAACTACCTAAATTGTCAACAAACATGACAATATAACCAATAAATATAAAACACATTCAATTTAGACCAAATGTACAGCTATGTTATCTTGCTTATAACTAATCAATCTGAACATGACAAAATGCTAGGTATATTAATTAAAATAGCTTTTAATTTTCCACTGGCCCCTAAAAAATCTCCAATGCTTTTGATTTATCATCCTATAGAAAGGGTAATTTATTACGTTTTTTTCCTTCAAGGCCCCTACCTAATCTGATACTACACGTAACAGGGAGGAGGAGGGAAGTGTCATGCCCAACTGCTCTGTTATTATATAAAGTGAAGTGAGTAATCTTATTCGTGTTCTGTAGCTAATGAACCTTAAATAATACAAATTAGAGTTCCAGTGTTTTTACTGGTTTAGGGTACTAGGAATACAACTGTTCTAACAAGAATCTTAGGTTATTTTTGGTGTATAGAGTGATTTCCTAATAGTAATATATCTTACCAGATCTTGAGGTTATCCTTCCTGATTCATTTTGTACATAGACCTTTCCCTGATGGTGATATAACATATTAGGATTTGAGGTATCTGAGGCAATACAAACCTTTTGCATGATAGTAATATAGGCCGAATAATTTGAATAGTTTTTTGTAGGACATAATACTTATTTTCGTATTTTAAAGAGCACATTACTTATTTCATGGATAGGAAGAACATTGTATTCATCATTTCATAACATCAACAAACACGTACATTGATCCAATTTTTCCTTTCCATCCAATTAACACTTTGATGTCATTAAATATAATTGGATATCCTGCATATATCTTTCTTCGTCCTGGAATATGCAGTCCTGAACAAATCTCCCATTTATTTTTTTTAAAACGATCATGTTACTTTAACCAAATGGGTAAATATTAAAGACCTTATCGGGGTATAATAATATGCAATACTCATAAAGTAGAGATTGAACGGTTGGTGAGAGTAAAGATTCTCCGGTTTGAATTAAATCACAAAAATAATTAATTTGGTCTGCCAATAATTTTTAATGTTCAAGTTGGTTAGTTATAAGCAATATTACATAGCTGGACATGCGGATTGAAATATATGGAGAATAAACTAATTCTTTGGTTCATTTTCAAGTTTGCTGACATTTTCAGTATGTAGTCAGATCCCAATGTGGACTACATTTCTTTGCGAATTAGCTTTATCCCAAAAATCTACAGTTACATAAGGTCCTATAAGAGCGAACCTTTATCCATACTAATGTCCAATGTTAAGCTGGCCCAAATGGTCTATGTAAAGAGAAAAACAAAATGTAAAACAATGTTTTATAAAACTAACATTATCAAGAAGCTTTAATAATTCTTCTCTTCTTGTCGACTATTTAAAAATTTTCTTCGTATGCGATATACATCTTAGGAAGAAAAATAAAAGCTGTTATCCATAACTTTAAGATCCGCTGTGTAGATAATGTCCTCTCAATGGACCATTCAAAGTAATGTGAATGTTGTCAGAATCCGTCCCATTCAACTGCAACACAGGGTACCACATATACAGATCAGTCTGCTTCATATCTTGACTAACATTCAATCTATTTCATGTAGACTTGACAACTTTGTCTATTGTATTTTCTACTTGGAATATTTTCATGTTACCTGACCAAGTATATATTCTACCTGTCGGAAATGAGGCTAACTGAGATATTCAATTGCGAGATATCTTTAATGGTTTTAATCAAGTTACACACAAGATGTACGTTAGTAATAAAAACGTGTCCAACAAAAAAAAAAAAAAATAGTTGTATTGTCAGAAGTCCATTTTAAGGAATTTTAGATAGGGGTAAATAAGTACCCTTTAAAACAGTAAGAGGTTAGAATCGACTCTTACACACTAACGAAAGCTCCTCTCCTTATATTCAGAGATATATGACGTGAATAATTTGTAATCTATTAATTACAGTACAAAATAAATCCTGAAAGCTCAAATATCATGTTAGTAAATTTAATAGCACACGTTTATAACATGAGTTTCAATATTTGCTGATTCAAATGAAGTGAAAATAAACAAAGAAATCTAAAAACTGGATACATATTTTCCCAAAGTAATCATATTTTATAATAAAACAATATAGGTTAGAAATATCCCCGCAGTTAAAAGACGTTTACTTATCAGTAAGTAGTAGTTGGATAAGACTGATATTAATCATGAATGTTACAAAAGGAATCATGAGCTGAATGAATTCATACGATTAAGGATAATATGATCGGACGTTACACTAGTAGAAATAACGCAAGATAAGTGCTCGTTACGCGATTAGAGACGATTGTACGATGAACTTACGTTCCGCGACCAATTTACGATTCATGGTTTTAACAATAAGTAAGTTTTATCACATTTTTTTCTGACACCTCGAACAATTTCGGAACAGTCTTTTACACCTTTATATCAATTTTCACTGACATCATAGCACGCAAAGATGCTTAAGTATGCTCCTCAAAGTTGTAAAATTCTTTACCAAAAATGTTTTACGGCCAAATTCCCCGATTGTAACAAAATACATTTTGACATTGGTAATCAATATTGAATAGCATAAAAACCTGTATATCAATTTTGTTTAATTTCAAGAACGAATAGATGTTTTGTTCTTCTTATGATTATTTACATGTAAAATGTGCATAAAAGCTAATCGGTTGATGCAATCTTGACGATTCCTGAAGGCGGACAGAGTTATTACTATAGTGGTCCGCTGACAAGTCAGTGGGGCCTTAATTTAATCTGGCATTACTGTGGTTAACTGCTATTTTCAAACAATTTCCCATGTTTACCGTCCAGAACTTCCACATAAAGCGCTTAAAACTGATATGTAGCTTTATATTATATGACTGTATACCCAACTACAAAAATAAAATAATAAAAAATGCAGAAAACGGATTTTTAGAAGCAACTGTCTATTTCGAAGAGCGACAACTTCCACAAAAACAGAACGTAACTGAAATTCGATCTGTACCTTCTTCTAATATAACTATAAACCAAATATCTAATCTAAATGTTAAAAGAAAAGTCTAACCTTTAGTTCATTTCGGCTTTGCCGGCAGGGACTAATAAAGAGATGTGATAAGACTGCCAACGAGACAACAGTCGAACTTTGAAGGCAAGAAAAAGGGAATCTCGTCTTGTTATTCTCGTGTTTTTGTGTCTATTTTGCCATTTAAAATGTGATCTGATACAACAATGCATTTCAGACTAAGAATAAAGTGTAAATAATTACAGGTCACCAAATGGCCTTATACAATGCACGAAATCCGTACCATTTAGTAGGATATAAAAAGCTGGGTGTTACAAAATAAAAATGGAAACCAATTCCAAAACAAGTTTCTATGCGACTGTCATACAAGTAAGAGGTTAAGCTAGCTATAAAACCAGGTTTAATTCACCATTTTATACATAAGGAAATGTCTGTGCCAAGTCAGGAATATGACAGTTGTTTTCCATTCGTTTAATGTATTAGAGCTTTTGATTTTGCCATTTTATTAAGGTCTTTCCGTTTTAAATTTTCCTTGAGTTCGGTATTTTTGTTATTTTACTTTTTCTATCTTCAAAATGTAAAAGGCATTTTCGGACAATATCTTTTCTTTTGCTGTTTTGAAAATATCAAATACCTTTTCACCAAAGTTAATCCACAAATTCCACAGCATTTGAGACCTCCACATACAATACATGATTTTGGTTGAGGTTTCATTTACCTTTAGTGTAAGAAGTATCATATGATAGCAAAACCTATGTTCAAAACTGCATCATAATTTGTTTCATGCTTCAAAGATAAAACCTTTTATAGTTTATGAGATTTCATCGGACATTAAGTATGTACAAACGGATAGATAAATTTAAAACGCAGCTCCTTCCAATTAACTAAGACGAAGAGTCAAAAAAGGAAAGAAACAAGAGTCAAAGGATAAACTCAGATATCCTCATCAATGTTTGACAGACTTGTTGAGACCTAGACAAAACGGAAAGTCTATCTAAATCAATGACTAGAGAGTTAGGTGATAGAGATGACGATTGTATGTATCAAATGGCTATAATAAATGTGATATATTATGCACCTATCCCGCTGATTTTGTTAATCGCATATATTTGCAGGTGTTCGTCTGAGGTTTTTGGTACAAGGTACAATAGTTTAACATCAAAATCTTGTCTATTGGATTCGTCAGGAAGACCTGAATCTGATTGTTATTTCAACAAGAATCTGGAACAAAAGCAACTGCAATTGCATCATTGATGGGATTTGCACACATCTGTTCTGTAATTATCCAATACTAGTAGAATGTTAGCAATACAAAAAGTGCATATGAGAAAACATATAATCACATAAATGGCATAGTACGGTAATGTCATCGCGTTACGTCCAATTAATAAGGCTTATATAAAAGATAACTATACCTAAAATTTAGCACATAATTTAAACAACCAAAGACGTACGAATAAACTGATGAACAATGATTATTCGTAAAATACAAAAACACAGACAAAATCTATACACTGAATATACCGAGATGAACAGTAACCTGAGAATTATATTTAAGCAAATTTTTTGTAGGAAACAACTAGCTCTGCGACTGAAAAATCAATCATTACCGACGGCAATCAAATTTCCACCCAATACCCACAATACGCATCTATAAACTATTTACATACATTTTGTGACTCTAAAAAATAAAACCTTCAAATCACGTGCTCAATAAAGCAGTTTACGTTAAGAATATAAATAAGAAGATGTGGTTTGAGTGCCAATGAGACAGCTCTCCATCCAAGTCACAATGTGTAAAAAGTAAACAATTATAGGTCAAAGTACGGCATTCAACACGAAGCCTTGGCTGACACCGAACAACAAGCTATAAAGGGCCCCAAAATGACTAGTGTAAAAACAATTCAAACAGGAAAACGAACGGTCTAATCTATATAAAAACAAACGAGGAACGAGAAACTCTTATGAACCACACCAACAAACGACAACCACTGAACAACAGGCTCCTGACTTAGGACAGGTGCATACAAATGCAGCGGATTTAAAAGTTTTAACAGGCGCCAACCTTCACCCTAACCTGAGACAGTAGTTTAACATTACAACATAGAAAGACACAATATAAAATATCAATTGAAATGGCTTTACTCGATCAAAAGACATATTAACAAAAACAATTCATACACTGAACGAATAAGTTTGATCTATGACCCTATATAAATACAATATTACAAAATCATGTAATATTCAAATATATTACTCGTAAATACTGGTCTTCTTAATTTTATTTTTATTTTATAATTGGATGCTTTTCTCCTGATAGCTCTTTTCTCATTGTCAGTTGAGGCTGGTGGGTACTTTTGTCGACATCTTTATAGCTAAGATATTTGAAAATGCTTTGAATTCAACACCTGCCATTTTGTTTATATCAAACAAAACTGGTTCTTAATTGGTTTGTTTTAGTAATAGAAATTTAAGTATAGCTAAAACATTTCAGTGACTTTTTATTATCTGACTTCAAAGGACACTTTTACTGTGAAAAAGTGTCCTCATATTGAAAACAACCTTTACAGGACAGAATTTAATAGTATTTTATCATGAAATCATGTCCGATTGAATGGACACTTTTCACAGCATCGGACACATTTAAATATACCTAAAAGTGTCCGGTGGACACTTTTCACAGGACACTTTTATGGCTCACATATTCAACTAATATACTTTTGATGATGCTCGGTATTTATACATCCCGCCATTGTGTTACTGTGCTCTGGTCATTTTGTATTCTTGTCTTTCATTTTTGCTTATGTACTTTGTATATAGAGTGTTTATATGCCATTTTGTTTTTCTTTGTTGAAATAGTTATTTATTTTATAGTGATTAAGATTATAACACAATGTTGACTGCTGTACCCCAATTTTTGACATTTTAACCTATTATGTCTGTTTGTTTTGCTCACACATTGTTGTCAATATAATGGAACTCTATGCGACTGTCATACAAGTGAGAGATTTAGCTAGCTATAAAACCAGGTTTAATCCACCATTTTCTACATAAGGAATGCCTGTACCAAGTCAGGAATATGACAGTTGTTTTCCTTTCGTTTGATGTGTTTCAGCTTTTGATTTTGCCATTTGATAAAGGACTTTCCGTTTTGATTTTTCTTGGAGTTCGGTATTTTGTTATTTTACCTTTCAACTAGAACTGTAAGTGAACTCACAAAATGATACCATATCTAAATCATCAATATATTCTATAATATCCTGTATCATTCTTTTTGCTGTCGTTATATGTCTGCCTTTTACAAACCCTTTTGGTCGAGGTAAATAAGTTTTGGAAGGACTATTTTTAATCTTTCTGCTAGTATTTTTGCTATAATTTTGCAATCGCAATTTAGCAGTGTAAGCGGGTACCAGTTTCGTATATTTTGCTCGTTCCCCGCCTTTAAATAGCAATGTTTAAACACCCTTATATTGTGAGTCTGACAATGTTTTTTTTATTAAATATTTCTTACAATAACGTAGAAAATTCTTCTAGTATGATATTCCAGAACAATATATAAAATTCAGAAATGATCCCTTCCTCCCGTGGGAATTTATTTGTTTTATAATTTTAAAACTTTTATTATTTTCTCTGCGGTTATATCACGGTCTAATAAATTTTTTCGTCGTCATTTATTTTTTTCTATGTGGCTTGTTATATCTTGAGCACTTTCCAAATGCCATCCTCGGAGCTAAATACATTTGAATAAAATTTAACTAAATAGAAAACAAAGGATTGTTCATTTAGTATTTCGTCTATATTGTATTTATTACGGCCATTTTCTGTTTATATTTGACTCCATAATTTATAATTTCCGTTTTGCTTTTCGAGATTCAAAATGTAGCTTGACGACTTTTTTCCTTCTTCCGCCCATTTAACATGGGCCCTTATTTTGACGCTTCTGATTTATTCTCATAGAAGTTTTAATTAGTGATGATTCCATTTCTGAGTTTTATTTTCAACATCCCGGTGGTGATGCTATTTAATTTGAGTCTTTCTAATTTTTGTTCAAGGTTTATGATATTACTACTTTTTGACTATTTCTGTTTAAAGTTTTACTTACTTCCATTGGTAACTTTTTTATTTTTGATTTTGTGACATCCCACCAATCTAGAAATAATTCGAACCTATTTTGTTTCCATTTTCCAAGTTTCCACCAAATTTCAACTGCATTCTTAAATTCTTCACTTTTTATTGTATTTATATTCATTATCTAGATTTCCGGTCCTCTTTGCATTTCATCAAGTTTTAATTTGCACGACATAAGATCATGATCGCTAAAAGGATAATGTGAGATACCAACATTGTAAACTTTATTTGTAAGAATTTTCTCACAAAAGATATAGTGGATTCTAGACTTAGAGTATCCTATTAGATTAGATATACATATTTATTTCAGAGATCTTTCTTTTCTTTGAAAATGATATTTCTCTTCTTCTTCTTTACTAATTTAAAGAAATATTATCTGTTTATATAAGGAAAAGAAGTAGGGATCAAAATTCAACTTGTTTGCTGTCAATGAGTATATGATGACATCTAGATAGTATCTCTGGTACTCTAAGCATCTCATCAGAAGCTGCACCAATTCAAAATACTGTTCTACAGGCAAGTGTATTGGAAACAGAACCAGAAATAGAGTACAGTGCATATCACCGCTTTCCGTTATTTGCGGCTGTATACAAGGGAACCTTGCCAGTAACAAATGCAACTGTTAAGGCTGTAATTGAGGTGAAACTTGAAAGTTTCTCTATTGTATTGAAAGAAAAGCAATACACCCAATAGGTAATCAGTATGTTATTGTATGTTAATGTGATTAATAGGTAGAAGATGAGCAGGAATATCTCTTTTACATGCAACAAATGTCGTATTAAATTTAGAATATTACTTTTCAAATTTAAATTGATATTAATTAACCTTATTAAAATTCTGCGCTCAGTCATAAGTGTTTTATGTAGTGTTTTGAAGACTATTGTTTGTCTTTTGTGGTTTTTTTTTGTCATGATTTTGTCGGTCTCTCTTTGAATTACGAGTTTTGATTCTTTTTGGTATATTCCGCCGCTTTTTAATATTTAGGAATTGTTTAAAGTCGAAAAGATAGCATATGTTTTGTCCTACCAAATTATCAACCTCTCCAAAAACATCCAGTTTGTTTGAACCAGAGAAGTTTTGTGATGTTTTAATTGACGTTGTCATATATCAATTATGTGTTGGGTATATATATGTCATTTAGACAACAAACGACATCTCAATGTTAGCATACAATATCCAACAATAAATAGTCTGCACAATAGTCGTTTTCATATTAAAATTACGTAAGCGGTTTTTTAATAACGCCAGCGACTAGATCATATGACACCCGACATACGAAAAGTTTTGAGCGGCTAATTTCGAAATAATAATTATCACAAATGGTAAAACGGTGTACCTGGGGAAATGTAACAGTGCCAGTCGGTACAATAGGGATAGGGATTATATGCAGAAAGTTACATTTTGCTCATTCCCAAACCTGTAACTAGACTTTCTGAAACAAAAGTGTGGGTAAAAGTTTGTGGAAGGAAGAACTTCACCATTAAAGACGTCAACAAACACTCATATGTGTGCAGTAAGCATTTTGTAGAAGGAAGACCAACATCAAGCTACCCATATCCTGTATCTGCCTTGTCGACAAGTCCTATCAGTACTGTAAAACCATGCAGGAAACCCCCAACCAGAAGAGAACTTTTCACAAACAGAACCCCCAAATCCAAGTCCGAGCCAAGAGCTACTCAACATGTTGGTATACCATCAACCTCTCTCCCAGCACCTGTACCTCTTTCTTTTCATCAATAACGATACCAACAGCGTTTGTAGAAGTATCTAGCAAGAAGGCATCTCCTTCACTACATACCAGTGCTGTGCAGTTACAAACTATAGAGGCTAAACACTTTGAAGTATCTGATAGTACGTAACTATTTTTATATGTAATTCTGCATACTCTCCTTTCTTGAATTTGAGCTGTTCTGCGTGAATGTGTTGTAATAAAATTGAGAATGGAAATGGGGAATATGTCAAAGAGACAACAACCCGACCAAAGAGCAGACAACAGCCGAAGGCCACCAATGGGTCGTCAACGCAGCGAGAAAATCCGCACCCGGAGGTGGTCCTCAGCTGGCCCCTAAATAAAATTGTGTACTAGTTCAGTGAAAATGGACGTCACACTAAACTCCAAAACATATAAATGAACTAAAATTAAAAACATACAAGACTAACAAAGGCCAGAGGCTCCTGACTTGGGACAGGCGCAAAAATGCGGCGGGTTAAACATGTTTTGTGAGATCTCAACCTCCCCTATACCTCTAGCCAATGTAGAATAAAGAAACACATAGCAATACGCACAGAAAAACTCAGTTTAAAAGAAGTCCGAGTCCGATGTCAGAATAGGTAACAAAAGAAACTAAGCAAAATGACAATGATACATAAATTAACAAAGGACTGCTAGCAGTTACTGACATGCCAGCTCCAGACCTCAATTAAACTGATTGAAAGATTATGTCTTCATCATATGAAAATCAAGTACAATCCCTCCCGTTAGGGTTTAGTATCATACAATCATAGAATATATGAGAAGAACATAACCCGTATCATGCCAACAATGGTTTTAGAATATTAGTGTTTATTTCCGATGCAAAGACCCTAGGAGTAAATCAATATTAATACCAAAATATGCAATCCTTAATGACCTGACAACAGTATCGTAACTATATCCTTTCCGAATAAGTTTGTTTAAAGATTTGGTTAGCTTTTGAGGTGAATACCGACATTTTGTGCTTTGTAAAGAATATTACCATAAAATACTGGATGTGAAATACCTGAACGTATAAGATGTCTACATGTTGATTTATTTTACGAATGATGTCCTTGTACTGATGATAAAATGCTTGCATAATTCAGTAGCATTCTTCCCATTGCCCATATTTTATTATCATTGATAGAACGTCTAGTGCCTGTGACCGTATTGTACATGTTGAATTTTTGGTGTCCGAGTTTGTCGTTGGGTTGATGTATTCTTTATGTATTCCTCATATATATATACTAATAAATTTCAAGGAAGATGGTGTGACTCCATGAGACAACTTTCTAGTGGAGACCAAATAGTACAATAGACATACGCTACTACGAATAGGTCACCGTACGGACTTCAACAATTAGGGGAAAATACCATGTATAAATCTATAAACAGCTCAAACATAACAAAATGTAAAACAATTAAAACGAGAAAACCATAGCTCTGATTTATATACACAAAATTAATGATAGACAGCAACCATTGATAACCACTGAATAACAGGCTGTTAGCTTGGGACAAACAGATATATGTTTCTGTCTCTGCCTCCCTAACGTGGAACAATTGTGTGATCATATACAATATAAAATCGTATTGGCAATCATACCACATCTCCTTATATTTATATATATGCAATTCCTTGTATTCTTATTCCTATAAGAACATTCTAGGCTGACACTAGTACAGTTTCATGAGTGAATAAAATATGTACGATACATAAAACATTTGCAATAGAGACAAAATTGATTTTTAAAACTTTCAAGCAGGTTATCACAGTTATACAAGCCTGTGGAACAAAGAGTTAAAATACAGACAAACAGCGTGTCAGTGCAGACAGAGATCTCATTTGATGATATGTCACCATACAGTGATGGTTGTTTTAAAGATATCAGAGAATTGAAGAGGCAGTTCATCATGGAGGGTATATATTTAAAAGTGACAACACGTGCACATTTTATACAGGTACAATTTTGGACTACTGAGCTTAACTTAGGACAAGTACTAGTAATTTTGATCTGTCATGAAAATAAACGTTTGAGAATAAATATAATAGATATTAGATCATGACGGAGTCTAAGTTTATATCAATAGTTCTGTATTTGTAACACACTTTTAATTGATGTATAGTGTACCACTGTACTATGAATTTCTGGAACATGTAAATTAATCCCTTTGGGATTCTGAGTCCGAGCAGAATCCCGAAAGACATTACATTTTAATGTGAATAATAAAACTGTCGTGGCAGCCAATATATGTCCAATTATTTGTACATTCATATATAAACCAACCTGACCCTTGACAGGGACGAAACAGTTTGTAAATGTCATATTTACCTGTAAGTTAATATTTTTAAATCTACGCCAACGTAAATTTCTCACGCAAATGTAACATTTTATCGTGCAAATCTGAGACTACTATAAGTTAGTTATAGTTGTCTCAGTGCAAATGTAATGCACCGGGCATAATTTTAATAAAAGATGTGGTATGAGACCAAAGGTAGTATGTTTTAGATATTTCATCAATGTGATAAAAAAAATCAGTTGTAACAAGACATTCATTTACAATATAGTAGTTACAAAAGCAGGATTTCCATGCCTCCGTCGCAGCGGAGGGGCATTATCCTTGTCCGTCTGTACGTCCGTCCAGAAATTGGATTCCACTCTCTAACTTTAGTTTGCCTCAATCAAATGTTGTGAAACCTATAAACAATGCTTATTACCAAAAACACAGATCAAGTACGAATTTGGGTGGCGTCACTTTTTCCTTCTTGAGTTTTGTCCCTTTATAATGTTATATTCAAGCGGGTGCATCATGACACATTCTCCATTTATATCTAAAGTGACAATATAATTCACTTTTTAAGCTTTTCTTCCTCAGTTATAAATGAAGAAAGTCTACTAATTAATTATATTGGTTTTTCTATCGAGCATTAGCTATTGAACATGTTCATTTATTGTGTAATAAAAGTGGTGTATATTCACACATATCAATATAGACCTTTTAAATTAGTATAGCGCCTAAATTAAGACTCGAGATTATTCTATTGTCCTGTTCATTTTTTTTTACAGAATTGTCATTAGCTATGTTCACATGGTTATATAGTTTTCTTAAGGACAAAGCCAGTAAAATGGTTTACTGGAACAGTGTTAACACAAATTAAAGGAAAAGAAGTGAGGTAAATATCTATACTTCAAAACAAGCATTTATTTGTGTTGATAGAAAATGACATACACAGAGGTACATAGAAAAGTGTGGTCAACTATACTAGATTTCATCATTTAACATGTTAAAAGAAACAGAAAGAAAGAATGATGCGTACAAATATATATTTATACAATAAAACAACCATATGATTTCCATTTTGCAGCTCTACGTACATTGTCATGTAACAGACATAAGCTAAGCTATACTTCATTTCGTCTCCTGGAAGAGTTGTCTCATTGGCAATCGTACCTAATCTTCTTATATTTATATTGTATTTTAAGTAATAATTTAATTAACCATCATACTCTTTTAATCTATGATACATGCACTATATCTTTCAATGTTTTTATAATTAGTGCTATCTGAAGGAAAATAGTCATGACATTTGATTATTATTATTATAACCAGGTTGTTGTTCTTTGCAATCACCTTGTCTGTTTAATTGTCCAAAAACAATGTCATGCTTTTCTCGGAAACAAACTACTGAAAACAACAGCATTATATATTTGGTCAGCAGCTTAACATTTGATGAGTAGTAATGTATGAGCACTTGTTGGACCTGTCAGGTGCCAACTTCGTGTTTTTGTCAATACTTTGAATTTATGAATATATATTTAATGAACAAAACGTTTTCATCACATATTTATCTATAGTACTATGGAACAGATCTGTAAGACACCTACATGTACATGACTGTACTTCAATTTTAGATACAAGTACATCTGATACCTAAATATGTTGATCAATATAAATAAGAAGATGTGGTATGAGTGCCAATGAGACAACTCTCCATCAAAGTCACACTGTATGAAAAGTTAACAATTATAGGTCAAAGTACGGCCTTCATCACGATGCCTTGGATCACACCGAACAGCAAGCCACAAAGGACCCCAAAATGACTAGTGTAAAACAATTCAAACAGGAAAACCAACGGTCTAATCTATATAAAAACGAGAAACACATATGAACCACACCAACAAACGACAACCACTGAACAACAGATTCAACAGATACAAATTCTTATCAGCGAAAAGATGCTTCGCATATTCAAGGGTTATTTATAACTCTTAAAGTAAGGCATGCTTACATTTATTATTCATTTATACATAATACAGAATTGATCTTATAAACATTGGACATTTTCAGGTTTTGTCCTTCACAAATGGTTCACCATTTCAAATTTGATTTATTAAGTGATCAATTGATAAATTCCAGTAAACTGGGTTCAAAAATGAAAATTTATATAATGTATGTCCAGTCTTCAACCCTAAAAATAACTGTTGTTTGCTAAACGTGCAGTAAAAAATGCGTTTTGGATTAGTTGAAATTGTTTGTAAGTACTGGTACAATGGACCTTTTTTCTTTTTGAATGCTATTTGCTGATTTAATGAGTAAAACATTTTCAGATCATTTTATAATTTGTTTTATGGTGTGCTGTTACACCACTGTCCAAGGTTAGTTGGAGTGTTTAATTTATTCACAACCTTTACAGACCCAGGACAAGTTGTAGACTATTAGCTTAGCATACACTGTATAATATAGACAACTGTATACTGTTGCAAATTAGTTGACTATGATTTATGTTTCCCATTACATGTATTTTGGTTCGGTTGGTGTCTCGTTGATTCCACATCTCACTTTATTCATAATTACCTTGCTTTCATTATTTTCATCTGTTTAATTGGGACTGGACAGCAATGACTTCTTGGCTTTTTCTTCCATTGGTTCTCTCCATCTGTTACAGACTTAACCTCAAAGGCTTCTATTTCATACAAAGTGACTCAAACATGCCTACACGCACCATCTACCCTTGAAGTAATAAGGATTACTGTGATAAACATGTTGGACAAAGAAAAAATAGCAATCAGATATTGACAAACGAGACAAACTATAATTCAATTCATATTTTTAATTCAATTTGATTTGTAAAAGGTTATCAATAAAATCTGTATTATGACGGATGCATGCACATTTTAGTAGTTGCATATATTGTCCCAACCAGGACTTTTATACTTAAAGTAAAGAGAAAAGTCTGACAGAAGGATCCTTCCACGAATTTAATAAGATAGTACATAGATATAGGAAGATGTGGTGTGAGTGCCAATGAGACAACTCTCCATCCAAATAACAATTTATAAAAGTAAACCATTATAGGTCAATGTACGGCCCTTGGCTCACACCGAACAACAAGCTATAAAGGGCCCCAAAATTACTGGTGTAAAACCATTCAAACGGGAAAACCAACGGTCTAGTCTATATAAAAACGAGAAACGAGAAACACGTATAAATTACATAAACAAACGACAACTACTGTACATCAGATTCCTGACTTAGGACAGGTGCAAACATTTACAGCGGGATTAAACGTTTTAATGGTACCAAACCTTCTCCTTTTTCTGAAACAGTAGTATAACATCACAACATAGAAAACACACGATAAAATAACAATTGGAAGGCTTAACTCAATCAAAAACGTAAATTAACACACTATGAACGAATAAATTTAATCTGTGATACCTGAATGTAAATACACAGTTAATAAAATATAAGGGACAAACATTCAAGGCCAAAAAGCAAACAAATACTTACATGTACATTATACATGTAAGTATTATTAATTTACATGTACATTTTATTTAGGGGCCAGCTGAAGCCCGCCTCCGGGTGCAGGATTTTCTCGCTGTGCTGAAGACCCATTTGTGGCCTTTTGCTGTTTTCTGCTCTTTGGTCGGCTTGTTGTCGCTTTGACATATTCCCCATTTCCATTCTCAGTTTTTATGTATGGAAGTCATGGTTTGTTTACAGTTTTTTTCTTTCTTTTTATTTTCTTACAATGTACATTATAAGTATTCAACTTTCTAAAAGGTATTTTTAGTCTTAATTTTTTTATTTTGTCATTTCTTTTCTTTAAATAGTTTAGCACTAGGAAAGCCCAACGTCTCCCACTAGTTATGAGGTCACTTTGCAATATAACGATTAAAGTTAAGCCTAGAGAGCTAAGGCATATCCAAATATTGCCGTTGTAACTTTCATACGGTATGTTTAACATTGCCATATAAGCGGGAGGTTTGGCTAGCCATAAAACCAGGTTCAACCCACCATTTTTCTTAAAATGTCCTGTACCAAGTCAGGAATATGGCAGATGTTATCAGATAGTTCGTTTCGCTGTATGTTGCATTGGCGTTTGTTTTGTTGCACTTCAGTGTTTCTGTTGTTCCGTTGTTTTCCACTTATAGTTGATGTGTTTCCCTCGGTTTTAGTTTGTAACACGGATTTGTTTTCTCTCAATCGGTTTATGACTTTTGAACAGCGGTATACTACTGTTGCCTTTATTCATGGCATTTTCTATTCCTTTTCTTTTTGCTCCCACAAAATGAGCACAAATGAAATAAGTTGGCAAGAATTTCAAAGATTTCCCCTTATGTAATAAGTGTATTGCTTGGCATAGACAATAGTCAGTGGCCATGCCATAAAATTATTCAGGTACATAGGTTTGTCTGTAGCTACATGTATATGTATATAGTAACTATGTTACAGATGTATAGTAAATAAATATTTGTCATTTTTTCCGTTAACCCTTAAGCCAATCATTATCTAGAGGTCAACAGGTGTCATCTTTTAAGATCAGGTTCAGGAACAATGCTTAAGAAATAATATATATTTTTCTCATAATGTATATACAAGTGTAAATTGAAAACAACGTTCAAACCTATGATTGCGTTGGATAAAACCCGCAATTTTATACGTGTGCATGCAAAACAAATTTCTTGGTAGAGGGTCTAAATACAGCACAAACAACATTTTCCAAAAGACCAAAAAGTGAAAAAGTATATTTTAACAAAACGCATTTGACTAGCAGGTCGAACAATGGACGTTCTTAAACCCTGCTGACTGCCATCGGCGGTTGCCAAATAAACGGATTACCAGATGTAACAAAATGGATCTCAACTATTAATCTAATACCAAACAGAAAACAATAAACATGCGGAAAAGATGGTATACCGCAAACAAAAGGTGCAAAATTAGTACACCATATCCGGATTTCGACAATTAATGTCTCTTCAGTGATGTTAGGAATCGAAACAGTATTTGGAAGACCACATAATTTACCTCAATTTAGGATAGACTCTTGAATTTTGAAGAGTCAAAATAGGATGAACGGATCATATAAACCCGAAGGCAAATATAATACAAGCCCAAACGAAAAATATAAACACGTCTAAAGTGGAAACAACGTTCAAACCTATGATTGCGTTGGATAAAACCGCAATTTTATACGTGTGCATGCAAAACAAATTTCAGGTAGAGGGTCTAAATACAGCACAAACAACATTTTCCAAAAGACCAAAAAGTGAAAAGTATATTTTAACAAAACGCATTTGACTAGCAGGTCGAACAACGGATTTTCTTAAACCCTGCTGACTGCCATTGGTGATTGCCAAATAAACGGTTCACCAGATGTAACAAAATGGATCTTAACTATTAATCAAATACCAAACAGAAAACAATAAACTTGCGGAAAAGATGGTATACCGCAAACAAAAGGTGCAAAAATTAGTACACCATATCCGGATCACTGGTAATCGATGGATAAAATCTGTCGTAGTGTTGTTACTGGTTCAGACGTACTTATAATATAATTATTTCTGTGACTGCATCCTACATTAATTTGTAAGATCCTCTACGATAGATAATTCAGCTGATTTGTAATATTCCATCTTCATGCCTTATAAATCATGCACTGTGTTACGACGCTAGATAAAACTGACGAGGAAAGGTAACACCCGGCCCCGAAAGCTTGATTTTGTCGAGCCTAGGTGGTCGAGTGGTCTAGCGCGTCGGGCATAGTGCAAGGCGATTCGGTGCCACGATATCTCAGTAGCATGAGTTCGAATCCCGGCCAGGGAAGAACAAAAATTTTCTTCCGCAAATTTACAGATTTGACATTGTTGGGCTGTTATTTAGACGAATTATGTATACTGAATGTGCTTTTAGCCTTGTATCACCATCACTGGTGATCCGATGGATTAAATCTGTCATAGGGTTGTCACTGGTTCAGACGTACTTACAATATAATTATTTCTGTGACTGCATCTTACATTAAATTGTAAAATCCTCTACGATAGATAATTCAGCAGATCTGTAATATTCCATCTTCATGCCTTATATATCATGTACTGTGTTACGACGCTAGATAAAACTAACGAGAAAAGGTAACACCCGGCCACCGAAAGCTGGATTTTATCTAGCCTGTGGTCGAGTGGTCTAGCGCATCCCGCATAATTGCAAGGCGATTTGGTGCCACGATATCTCAGTAGCATGAGTTCGAATCCCGGCCAGGGAAGAACAAAAATTTGCTTCAAGCAATTTACAGATCTAACATTGTTGGGCTGTTGTTTAGACGAATTATATATACAGAATGTTTTTCAGCCTTGTATCACCATCACTGCTGGTGGTCCGATGGATAAAATCTGTTGTAGAGTCGACACTGGTTCAGACGTACCTATAATATAATTATTTCTGAGACTGCATCTTACATTAATGTGTAGGATCCTTTTCAATAGATAATTCAGCTGATCTGTAACAATTCCATCTTCATGCCTTATATATCATGTACTGTGTTACGACGCTAGATAAAACCAACGAGGAAAGGTAACACCTGGCCACCGAAAGCTTTATTATTATAGAGCCTAGGTGGTCGTGTGGTCTAGCGCGTTGGGCATAGTGCAAGGCGATTTGGTGCCACGATATCTCAGTAGCATGAGTTCAAATCCCGGCCATGGAAGAACAAAAAAATTTGCTTCCGCAAATTTACAGATCTAATATGTTGGGCTGTTGTTTAGACGAATTATATATATATAATTACTCTAAATATCATGCAGCACAACAATGTTAAATCTGCAAATTTATGGAAGCAAATTTTTGTTCTTTCCTTGCAGGGATTCGAACTCATGACAACACCGCCTGCACTGTGTCCAGCACTCTAGACCACTCGGCCACCTTGACTGAATATATTATATATATATATGAAAACGTCTAGATATTAGTCAACGATCTTTCTTACGAGGGCGCTGGATCGATACGAGTAACGATACATGTACACACTAAATAAATTATATAAACGCCAAAAAGTGCACAAAACAACACCAATTTAAAATAAAAGGAAACAATAAATGTAAGAATCTATAAATATTTCGGATAACAGATATCCGTCATCAGTATGATTATGATGTAAAATGTCAATCTATTCTGATTTCACTATAACAATCTTGAAATTTATACAATTAAAACCGAACACAACAACGCTTGTAGAATTCTAAAATTTCAAAAATGACGTAGGTTATATAGATATTTACAGCAGAGACTGCATAGATATGCTTCTAAGAAAGATAGCAATGTGCGATATGAACTGGTACATTTCTAAAATTTCAAAGGTGACGACAGTTAAGATATTACAACAACGACTGCGTACAAATAAATTCCCAATGAACTGCACTGACCGATTTGAGCTGGTATAATATTTCAAATTTGACAACGGTAAAGTAATTACAACAGAGACTGCGTATTTAAGCATTCCAAATAAATAGCAGTTTGATAATGATTAAAAATAAGAATAATAATTTTGACAAAGGTTAAGTAATTGAACGTGGCTGCGTACTTATACCTCCCAAATGAATAGTACCCTGCGATTTCTGGAAATTTAGAGTTGACAAAGGTAAAGGAATAGCAACAGAGGCTGCGTAGTTAAATGTAATATAACCCAAATGAAAAGCACTGCGCGAATTAGAACTACACCTTTTCATTGATCCCATTTGGTGCCAAAGTTTTTAATTTCCTTATCCAAAATCTTTCCCGAGTGAGTCTATCCTCCTTTGACCAAACAGTATTGTGGTCTATGATTTGATTGCAGTGGCAGATCCAGAAATTTTCATAAGTGGGGCCCACTGACTGCCTAAGAGGGGCCCGCTCCGGTAACGCTCCAGTGATTCTCTATATAATCAACCAAATTTTTCCCAGAAATGGGGCCCGGGCCCCTGCCCCCTAAATCCGCCTCTGGATTGTAATGGTCAGTCGATTGAGATCTGCCTTAGTGTGGGCAGGGATCTCAAATGTCGACTGATAGGAAGGCCTGGCTTGCATTCATAGTCACTACGATGGCCGTTCATTCGTTTTTGAAATGGCTGTTCTGACTCGCCAACATACTGTTTACTATGGCAAGCCGTTCTCGTTAAAACTATGTTTAAACCCTTTTTCGAAAAAAACACTCAGAATTAAAAATCTTAAATAACACACTGAGAAATCAAAGTACACATTGAAATTTAAAATTTACACACTGAGATTTAAAAATGAAAACACACACTGAGAATTTAAAATTACACACTGATATTTTAAAAGACACACTGAGATGAAATAAATTGAAAACACGCACTGAGAATTGTTTATTACACACTGAGATTTCAAAATACACACTGAGATTAATATGCACATTGCTAATGAATATTCATGAGATGAATAATTCAACAGATTGATATCTTGGTCTCCCGAACTCTCGTCATTATAATGAAATGCTGTTCCTTCAACCAACATTTGTAATAAATTTCAAAACTTAACATCGATTTTGGCTAACTCATATTCATAAGTTTGTTGCCTACAATTCAGATTATTACTAACAATCGGGATTTTTGCTTCAAACTGTTTAAGCATGGGTCCCTTTTCAAAAGTCTTTCAACTGTTACCCTGATTTCGCAAGGTAATCTTTTATAATTTTGCTACGTTTATATGCTATAATAGGCACTTGGGTAAAAGTTTCACTGCATTGTTTGTCTTTTGCAGATTGTTCCAATGTTTTCTCATAATTTTAATAAAGTTTTCACCATTTGGTTACATTTTGTAATGAGAGTAAGTGGGTATTTTTCTTGTTCTATTAGTCTTTAATAGCGTAGTATTTCTATACGTTGTATTTCTATTTTATAAAACATTTGGCCAAATTGAAGGACTAACGAGTTCTGTCCGTTGTTGTTTTAAACTTGTAATAGATTCAGATTTAGTATGCTAATTAGATATGTGCGCATAAAAGCGCACAAATCTCAGTGTGTAATTTTAAATTCTCAGTGTGTAATTTTAAATTCTCAGTGTGTAATTTCAATTTCTCAGTGTGTGTTTTCTGTTTATTTCATCTCAGTGCGTCTTTTGAAATCTCAGTGTGTAATTTTCAATTCTCAGTTGGTGTTTTTCATTTTTTGTAATCTCAGTGCGTTTTTATGAAATCTCAGTGTGTAATTTTTAATTCTCAGTGTGTAAATTTTTCGAAAATGGTTTAAACATAGTTTTGACGAGAACGGCTTGCCATAGTTTACCACATTTACACTGTAGAAGATTCACAGCATTTGTAGTCTTGCAATTTTAAATTGCAAGATATGGTGTATTCCGTACCAGTGGAGTGACTGTTAAAAGTCTGGATATTCGGTATTTGTTTGCAAGTCAGACATCGTTTGTTTCCGCATCCCTTGCAAGAGCCCACAGACGAAGAGCCTGATTTAGAGGACAAATCAGCTCTCACCAGCAAGTCTTTAAGGCCTTTGGGGCCTACGGAAAGCCAGTACAGGTGGCTCGGGAAAGATCTTGGATAGTTTAGGATGTTTTCGATTTCTTTCAAATTTTCGCGGTTCCGCCTTAAAGACTTGCTGGTGAGCAACATAACAAAGAATAGCAATGACATATCATACAATTGTTTGACAAAACAAATAAATAATTTGACATAACACAGAGATGCAGTGTCAGGAAATAAAGGCACTTACACATAACATAAAGAAGAAATGACAGGACGTAAAGACAAAGTGACAAAACACATTAAATATTTACACTATAAGACAGTTACGGCGTTCCATATTAAATGACCAAATTTGCAATGAATTGTTCCTAACCATTCACATGTATGTGAAGTTAGCAGCCGGTTCGTTATTCGATATTCGATATTCAATATCCAACCGGCTGCTAGCAGTCGGTTGGATATTCAAAATTTAGTTGAAAATCATAAAAAATTAAATATATGATAACATTAAAAGCACAATTTTCATAGCTAAGAGGACTGATAAGATACGTAGGAAATCGTTTAAGGACCTCTTCAAGCTGTCGTAAATTCTCGTTGTCCTCGAATATAAACCCTTTTCTAAGTTGCATAAATGTCTTTATGTAATATAGATTTTTTCAATAAAACAACTTCAAATATGTACTTTTATATATGATATTTCTAAACACAAAAGGAAAACCTATATCTCTAGAAACATTTAGAAATATAAATAGAAATATTTATGGAAAGCCCAAAAAGAAATATATAGTGAAAACCTACCTGAGACCGCTTAAATGAGGGTGAGACCGCTTAAATGAGGGTGAGACCCTGGTCTTTCAATGTCCATAAAATTCAACTTAATCATAGACACTGTATATCTAAAGGTTGTATTAGAAGGATTTCCCAGAATAATGTCATCTTCGATATCTATGGAGGACTTACATTGTCACTTTTCAGCTAAAATTGTCAAAATTTCAGGACAAAGGACACAGGGCAATGGTGAGAGCCCCTGATTTCTCAATTTTTCTACTATTATGCAGACAATTAGTTAATAGGTAGATACAAACGTGACTAAAAGGAATTTGGGTAAACTTCCTGTCTTCTATATTTACGGAGGGCCCAAAGTGCCAGTTTGATATTCAAAATATATAGTGAAAACCTACCTGAGACCGCTTAAATGAGGGTGAGACCCCCTGGTCTTTCAATGTCCATAAAATTCAACTTAATCATAGACACTGTATATGTAAAGGTTGTATTAGAAGGATTTCCCAGAATAATGTCATCTTCGATCTCTATGGAGGACTTACATTGTCACTTTTCAGCTAAAAATTGTCAAAATTTCAGGACAAAGGGCACAGGGCAATGGTGAGAGCCCCCTGATTTCTCAATTTATCTAATATTATGCAGACATTTAGTTAATAGGTAGATACAAACGTGACTAAAAGGAATTTGGGAAAACTTCCTGTCTTCCATATTTACGGAGGGCCCAAAGTGCCAGTTTGATATTCAAAATATATAGTGAAAACCTACCTGAGACCGCTTAAATGAGGGTGAGACCCCCTGGTCTTTCAATGTCCATAAAATTCAACTTAATCATAGACACTGTATATGTAAAGGTTGTATTAGAAGGATTTCCCAGAATAATGTCATCTTCGATCTCTATGGAGGACTTACATTGTCACTTTTCAGCTAAAAATTGTCAAAATTTCAGGACAAAGGGCACAGGGCAATGGTGAGAGCCCCCTGATTTCTCAAATTTTCTACTATTATGCAGACATTTAGTTAATAGGTAGATACAAACGTGACTAAAAGGAATTTGGGTAAACTTCCTGTCTTCCATATTTACGGAGGGCCCAAAGTGCCAGTTTGATATTCAAAATATATAGTGAAAACCTACCTGAGACCGCTTAAATGAGGGTGAGACCGCTTAAATGAGGGTGAGACCCCTGGTCTTTCAATGTCCATAAAATTCAACTTAATCATAGACACTGTATATGTAAAGGTTGTATTAGAAGGATTTTCCAGAATAATGTCATCTTCGATATCTATGGAGGACTTACATTGTCACTTTTCAGCTAAAATTGTCAAAATTTCAGAACAAAGGGCACAGGGCAATGGTGAGAGCCCCTGATTTCTCAATTTTCTACTATTATGCAGACAATTAGTTAATAGGTAGATACAAACGTGACTAAAAGGAATTTGGGTAAACTTCCTGTCTTCTATATTTACGGAGGGCCCAAAGTGCCAGTTTGATATTCAAAATATATAGTGAAAACCTACCTGAGACCGCTTAAATGAGGGTGAGACCGCTTAAATGAGGGTGAGACCCCTGGTCTTTCAATGTCCATAAAATTCAACTTAATCATAGACACTGTATATGTAAAGGTTGTATTAGAAGGATTTTCCAGAATAATGTCATCTTCGATATCTATGGAGGACTTACATTGTCACTTTTCAGCTAAAATTGTCAAAATTTCAGGACAAAGGGCACAGGGCAATGGTGAGAGCCCCTGATTTCTCAATTTTTCTACTATTATGCAGACAATTAGTTAATAGGTAGATACAAACGTGACTAAAAGGAATTTGGGTAAACTTCCTGTCTTCTATATTTACGGAGGGCCCAAAGTGCCAGTTTGATATTCAAAATATATAGTGAAAACCTACCTGAGACCGCTTAAATGAGGGTGAGACCCCCTAGTCTTTCAATGTCCATAAAATTCAACTTAATCATAGACACTGTATATCTAAAGGTTGTATTAGGAGGATTTCCAAGAATAATGTCATATTCGATATCTATGGAGGACTTACATTGTCACTTTTCAGCTAAAATTGTCAAAATCTCAGGACAAAGGGCACAGGGCAATGGTGAGAGCCCCTGATTTCTCAATTTTTCTAATATTATGCAGACATTTAGTTAATAGGTAGATACAAACGTGACTTAAAGGAATTTGGGTAAACTTCCTGTCTTCTATATTTACGGAGGGCCAAAATGCCAGATTGATATTCAAAATATATAGTGAAAACCTACCTGAGAGTGCTTAAATGAGGGTGAGACCCCGTGGTCTTTTAATGTCCATAACATTCAACTTAATCATAGACACTGTATATGTAAAGGTTGTATTAGAAGGATTTCCCAGAATAATGTCATCTTCGATATCTATGGAGGACTTACATTGTCACTTTTCAGCTAAAATTGTCAAAATTTCAGGACAAAGGGCACAGGGCAATGGTGAGAGCCCCTGATTTCTCAAATTTTCTACTATTATGCAGACATTTAGTTTATAGGTAGATACAAACGTGACTAAAAGGAATTTGGGTAAACTTCCTGTCTTCTATATTTACGGAGGGTCCAAAGTGCCAGTTTGATGTTCAAAATATATAGTGAAAATCTACCTGAGACCGCTTAAATGAGGGTGAGACCCCTTGGTCTTTCAATGTCCATAAAATTCAACTTAATCATAGACACTGTATATGTAAAGGTTGTTATAGAAGGATTTCCCAGAATAATGTCATCTTCGATATCTATGGAGGACTTACATTGTCACTTTTCAGCTAAAAATTGTCAAAATTTCAGGACAAAGGGCACAGGGCAATGGTGAGAGCCCCCTGATTTCTCAATTTTTCTAATATTATGCAGACATTTAGTTAATAGGTAGATACAAACGTGACTAAAAGGAATTTGGGTAAACTTCCTGTCTTCCATATTTACGGAGGGCCCAAAGTGCCAGTTTGATATTCAAAATATATAGTGAAAACCTACCTGAGACCGCTTAAATGAGGGTGAGACCGCTTAAATGAGGGTGAGACCCCTGGTCTTTCAATGTCCCTAAAATTCAACTTAATCATAGACACTGTATATGTAAAGGTTGTATTAGAAGGATTTTCCAGAATAATGTCATCTTCGATATCTATGGAGGACTGACATTGTCACTTTTCAGCTAAAATTGTCAAAATTTCAGGACAAAGGGCACAGGGCAATGGTGAGAGCCCCTGATTTCTCAATTTTTCTACTATTATGCAGACAATTAGTGAATAAGTAGATACAAACGTGACTAAAAGGAATTTGGGTAAACTTCCTGTCTTCTATATTTACGGAGGGCCCAAAGTGCCAGTTTGATATTCAAAATATATAGTGAAAACCTACCTGAGACCGCTTAAATGAGGGTGAGACCCCCTGATCTTTCAATGTCCATAAAATTCAACTTAATCATAGACACTGTATATCTAAAGGTTGTATTAGAAGGATTTCGCAGAATAATGTCATCTTCGATATCTATGGAGGACTTACATTGTCACTTTTCAGCTAAAAATTGTCAAAATTTCAGGACAAAGGGCACAGGGCAATGGTGAGAGCCCCCTGATTTCTCAATTTTTCTAATATTATGCAGACATTTAGTTAATAGGTAGATACAAACGTGACTAAAAGGAATTTGGGTAAACTTCCTGTCTTCTATATTTACGGAGGGCCAAAATGCCAGATTGATATTCAAAATATATAGTGAAAACCTACCTGAGACCGCTTAAATGAGGGTGAGACCCCCCCTGGTCTTTCAATGTCCATAAAATTCAACTTAATCATAGACACTGTATATGTAAAGGTTGTATTAGAAGGATTTCCCAGAATAATGTCATCTTCGATCTCTATGGAGGACTTACATTGTCACTTTTCAGCTAAAAATTGTCAAAATTTCAGGACAAAGGGCACAGGGCAATGGTGAGAGCCCCCTGATTTCTCAATTTTTCTACAATTATGCAGACATTTAGTTAATAGGTAGATACAAACGTGACTAAAAGGAATTTGGGAAAACTTCCTGTCTTCCATATTTACGGAGGGCCCAAAGTGCCAGTTTGATATTCAAAATATATAGTGAAAACCTACCTGAGACCGCTTAAATGAGGGTGAGACCCCCCTGGTCTTTCAATGTCCATAAAATTCAACTTAATCATAGACACTGTATATGTAAAGGTTGTATTAGAAGGATTTCCCAGAATAATGTCATCTTCGATCTCTATGGAGGACTTACATTGTCACTTTTCAGCTAAAATTGTCAACATTTCAGGACAAAGGGCACAGGGCAATGGTGAGAGCCCCCTGATTTCTCAATTTTTCTAATATTAGGCAGACATTTAGTTAATAGGTAGATACAAACGTGACTAAAAGGAATTTGGGTAAACTTCCTGTCTTCCATATTTACGGAGGGCCCAAAGTGCCAGTTTGATATTCAAAATATATAGTGAAAATCTACCTGAGACCGCTTAAATGAGGGTGAGACCCCTGGTCTTTCAATGTCCATAAAATTCAACTTAATCATAGACACTGTATATGTAAAGGTTGTATTAGAAGGATTTTCCAGAATAATGTCATCTTCGATATCTATGGAGGACTTACATTGTCACTTTTCAGCTAAAATTGTTAAAATTTCAGGACAAAGGGCACAGGGCAATGGTGAGAGCCCCTGATTTCTCAAATTTTCTACAATTATGCAGACATTTAGTTTATAGGTAGATACAAACGTGACTAAAAGGAATTTGGGTAAACTTCCTGTCTTCTATATTTACGGAGGGCCCAAATTGCCAGTTTGATATTCAAAATATATAGTGAAACCTACCTGAGACCGCTTAAATGAGGGTGAGACCCCTGGTCTTTCAATGTCCATAAAATTCAACTTAATTATAGACACTGTATATGTAAAGGTTGTATTAGAAGGATTTCCCAGAATAATGTCATCTTCGATATCTATAGAGGACTTACATTGTCACTTTTAGCTAAAATTGTCAACATTTCAGGACAAAGGGCACAGGGCAATGGTGAGAGCCCCTGATTTCTCAATTTTCTAATATTATGCAGACATTTAGTTAATAGGTAGATACAAACGTGACTAAAAGGAATTTGGGTAAACTTCCTGTCTTCCATATTTACGGACGGCCCAAAGTGCCAGTTTGATATTCAAAATATATAGTGAAAATCTACCTGAGACCGCTTAAATGAGGGTGAGACCCCTGGTCTTTCAATGTCCATAAAATTCAACTTAATCATAGACACTGTATATGTAAAGGTTGTATTAGAAGGATTTTCCAGAATAATGTCATCTTCGATATCTATGGAGGACTTACATTGTCACTTTTCAGCTAAAATTGTCAAAATTTCAGGACAAAGGGCACAGGGCAATGGTGAGAGCCCCTGATTTCTCAATTTTCTACTATTATGCAGACAATTAGTTAATAGGTAGATACAAACGTGACTAAAAGGAATTTGGGAAAACTTCCTGTCTTCCATATTTACGGAGGGCCCAAAGTGCCAGTTTGATATTCAAAATATATAGTGAAAACCTACCTGAGACCGCTTAAATGAGGGTGAGACCCCCCTGGTCTTTCAATGTCCATAAAATTCAACTTAATCATAGACACTGTATATGTAAAGGTTGTATTAGAAGGATTTTCCAGAATAATGTCATCTTCGATATCTATGGAGGACTTACATTGTCACTTTTCAGCTAAAAATTGTCAAAATTTCAGGACAAAGGGCACAGGGCAATGGTGAGAGCCCCCTGATTTCTCAATTTTCTACTATTATGCAGACAATTAGTTAATAGGTAGATACAAACGTGACTAAAAGGAATTTGGGTAAACTTCCTGTCTTCTATATTTACGGAGGGCCCAAAGTGCCAGTTTTATATTCAAAATATATAGTGAAAACCTACCTGAGACCGCTTAAATGAGGGTGAGACCCCTGGTCTTTCAATGTCCATAAAATTCAACTTAATCATAGACCCTGTATATCTTAAGGTTGTATTAGAAGGATTTCCCAGAATAATGTCATCTTCGATATCTATGGAGGACTTACATTGTCACTTTTCAGCTAAAAATTGTCAAAATTTCAGGACAAAGGGCACAGGGAATGGTGAGAGCCCCTGATTTCTCAAATTTTCTACTATTATGCAGACATTTAGTTTATAGGTAGATACAAACGTGACTAAAAGGAATTTGGGAAAACTTCCTGTCTTCCATATTTACGGAGGGCCCAAAGTGCCAGTTTGATATTCAAAATATATAGTGAAAACCTACCTGAGACCGCTTAAATGAGGGTGAGACCCCCCTGGTCTTTCAATGTCCATAAAATTCAACTTAATCATAGACACTGTACATGTAAAGGTTGTATTAGAAGGATTTCCCAGAATAATGTCATCTTCGATCTCTATGGAGGACTTACATTGTCACTTTTCAGCTAAAAATTGTCAAAATTTCAGGACAAAGGGCACAGGGCAATGGTGAGAGCCCCCTGATTTCTCAATTTTTCTAATATTATGCAGACATTTAGTTAATAGGTAGATACAAACGTGACTAAAAGGAATTTGGGTAAACTTCCTGTCTTCCATATTTACGGAGGGCCCAAAGTGCCAGTTTGATATTCAAAATATATAGTGAAAACCTACCTGAGACCGCTTAAATGAGGGTGAGACCGCTTAAATGAGGGTGAGACCCCCCTGGTCTTTCAATGTCCATAAAATTCAACTTAATCATAGACACTGTATATGTAAAGGTTGTATTAGAAGGATTTCCCAGAATAATGTCATCTTCGATATCTATGGAGGACTTACATTGTCACTTTTCAGCTAAAATTGTCAAAATTTCAGGACAAAGGGCACAGGGCAATGGTAAGAGCCCCTGATTTCTCAATTTTCTACTATTATGCAGACAATTAGTTAATAGGTAGATACAAACGTGACTAAAAGGAATTTGGGTAAACTTCCTGTCTTCTATATTTACGGAGGGCCCAAAGTGCCAGTTTGATATTCAAAATATATAGTGAAAACCTATCTGAGACCGCTTAAATGAGGGTGAGACCCCTGGTCTTTCAATGTCCATAAAATTCAACTTAATCATAGACACTGTATATCTAAAGGTTGTATTAGAAGGATTTCCAGAATAATGTCATCTTCGATATCTATTGAGGACTTACATTGTCACTTTTCAGCTAACAATTGTCAAAATTTCAGGACAAAGGGCACAGGGCAATGGTGAGAGCCCCTGATTTCTCAATTTTCTAATATTATGCAGACATTTAGTTAATAGGTAGATACAAACGTGACTTAAAGGAATTTGGGTAAACTTCCTGTCTTCTATATTAACGGAGGGCCAAAATGCCAGATTGATATTCAAAATATATAGTGAAACCTACCTGAGACCGCTTAAATGAGGGTGAGACCCCGTGGTCTTTTAATGTCCATAAAATTCAACTTAATCATAGACACTGTATATGTAAAGGTTGTATTAGAAGGATTTCCCAGAATAATGTCATCTTCGATATCTATGGAGGACTTACATTGTCACTTTTCAGCTAAAATTGTCAAAATTTCAGGACAAAGGGCACAGGGCAATGGTGAGAGCCCCTGATTTCTCAAATTTTCTACTATTATGCAGACATTTAGTTTATAGGTAGATACAAACGTGACTAAAAGGAATTTGGGTAAACTTCCTGTCTTCTATATTTACGGAGGGCCCAAAGTGCCAGTTTGATATTCAAAATATATAGTGAAAACCTACCTGAGATCGCTTAAATGAGGGTGAGACCCCTGGTCTTTCAATGTCCATAAAATTCAACTTAATCATAGACACTGTATATGTAAAGGTTGTATTAGAAGGATTTCCCAGAATAATGTCATCTTCGATATCTATAGAGGACTTACATTGTCACTTTTCAGCTAAAATTGTCAACATTTCAGGACAAAGGGCACAGGGCAATGGTGAGAGCCCCCTGATTTCTCAATTTTTCTAATATTATGCAGACATTTAGTTAATAGGTAGATACAAACGTGACTAAAAGGAATTTGGGTAAACTTCCTGTCTTCCATATTTACGGAGGGCCCAAAGTGCCAGTTTGATATTCAAAATATATAGTGAAAATCTACCTGAGACCGCTTAAATGAGGGTGAGACCGCTTAAATGAGGGTGAGACCCCTGGTCTTTCAATGTCCCTAAAATTCAACTTAATCATAGACACTGTATATGTAAAGGTTGTATTAGAAGGATTTTCCAGAATAATGTCATCTTCGATATCTATGGAGGACTGACATTGTCACTTTTCAGCTAAAAATTGTCAAAATTTCAGGACAAAGGGCACAGGGCAATGGTGAGAGCCCCTGATTTCTCAATTTTCTACTATTATGCAGACAATTAGTGAATAAGTAGATACAAACGTGACTAAAAGGAATTTGGGTAAACTTCCTGTCTTCTATATTTACGGAGGGCCCAAAGTGCCAGTTTGATATTCAAAATATATAGTGAAAACCTACCTGAGACCGCTTAAATGAGGGTGAGACCCCTGATCTTTCAATGTCCATAAAATTCAACTTAATCATAGACACTGTATATCTAAAGGTTGTATTAGAAGGATTTCGCAGAATAATGTCATCTTCGATATCTATGGAGGACTTACATTGTCACTTTTCAGCTAAAATTGTCAAAATTTCAGGACAAAGGGCACAGGGCAATGGTGAGAGCCCCTGATTTCTCAATTTTTCTAATATTAAGCAGACATTTAGTTAATAGGTAGATACAAACGTGACTAAAAGGAATTTGGGTAAACTTTCTGTCTTTTATATTTACGGACGGCCCAAAGTGCCAGTTTGATATTCAAAATATATAGTGAAAATCTACCTGAGACCGCTTAAATGAGGGTGAGACCCCTGGTCTTTCAATGTCCATAAAATTCAACTTAATCATAGACACTGTATATGTAAAGGTTGTATTAGAAGGATTTCCCAGAATAATGTCATCTTCGATATCTATGGAGGACTTACATTGTCACTTTTCAGCTAAAAATTGTCAAAATTTCAGGACAAAGGGCACAGGGCAATGGTGAGAGCCCCTGATTTCTCAAATTTTCTACAATTATGCAGACATTTAGTTTATAGGTAGATACAAACGTGACTAAAAGGAATTTGGGTAAACTTCCTGTCTTCTATATTTACGGAGGGCCCAAAGTGCCAGTTTGATATTCAAAATATATAGTGAAAACCTACCTGAGACCGCTTAAATGAGGGTGAGACCCCCCTGGTCTTTCAATGTCCATAAAATTCAACTTAATCATAGACACTGTATATGTAAAGGTTGTATTAGAAGGATTTCCAGAATAATGTCATCTTCGATATCTATAGAGGACTTACATTGTCACTTTTCAGCTAAAATTGTCAAAATTTCAGGACAAAGGGCACAGGGCAATGGTGAGAGCCCCCTGATTTCTCAATTTTTCTAATATTATGCAGACATTTAGTTAATAGGTAGATACAAACGTGACTAAAAGGAATTTGGGTAAACTTCCTGTCTTCCATATTTACGGAGGGCCCAAAGTGCCAGTTTGATATTCAAAATATATAGTGAAAACCTACCTGAGACCGCTTAAATGAGGGTGAGACCCCCCTGGTCTTTCAATGTCCATAAAATTCAACTTAATCATAGACACTGTATATGTAAAGGTTGTATTAGAAGGATTTCCCAGAATAATGTCATCTTCGATCTCTATGGAGGACTTACATTGTCACTTTTCAGCTAAAAATTGTCAAAATTTCAGGACAAAGGGCACAGGGCAATGGTGAGAGCCCCCTGATTTCTCAATTTTTCTAATATTATGCAGACATTTAGTTAATAGGTAGATACAAACGTGACTAAAAGGAATTTGGGAAAACTTCCTGTCTTCCATATTTACGGAGGGCCCAAAGTGCCAGTTTGATATTCAAAATATATAGTGAAAACCTACCTGAGACCGCTTAAATGAGGGTGAGACCCCCCTGGTCTTTCAATGTCCATAAAATTCAACTTAATCATAGACACTGTATATGTAAAGGTTGTATTAGAAGGATTTCCCAGAATAATGTCATCTTCGATCTCTATGGAGGACTTACATTGTCACTTTTCAGCTAAAATTGTCAAAATTTCAGGACAAAGGGCACAGGGCAATGGTGAGAGCCCCTGATTTCTCAATTTTTCTACTATTATGCAGACAATTAGTTAATAGGTAGATACAAACGTGACTAAAAGGAATTTGGGTAAACTTCCTGTCTTCTATATTTACGGAGGGCCCAAAGTGCCAGTTTTATATTCAAAATATATAGTGAAAACCTACCTGAGACCGCTTAAATGAGGGTGAGACCCCTGGTCTTTCAATGTCCATAAAATTCAACTTAATCATAGACCCTGTATATCTTAAGGTTGTATTAGAAGGATTTCCCAGAATAATGTCATCTTCGATATCTATGGAGGACTTACATTGTCACTTTTCAGCTAAAATTGTCAAAATTTCAGGACAAAGGGCACAGGGCAATGGTGAGAGCCCCTGATTTCTCAAATTTTCTACTATTATGCAGACATTTAGTTTATAGGTAGATACAAACGTGACTAAAAGGAATTTGGGTAAACTTCCTGTCTTCTATATTTACGGAGGGCCCAAAGTGCCAGTTTGATATTCAAAATATATAGTGAAAACCTACCTGAGACCGCTTAAATGAGGGTGAGACCCCTGGTCTTTCAATGTCCATAAAATTCAACTTAATCATAGACACTGTATATGTAAAGGTTGTATTAGAAGGATTTCCCAGAATAATGTCATCTTCGATATCTATAGAGGACTTACATTGTCACTTTTCAGCTAAAATTGTCAACATTTCAGGACAAAGGGCACAGGGCAATGGTGAGAGCCCCTGATTTCTCAATTTTCTAATATTATGCAGACATTTAGTTAATAGGTAGATACAAACGTGACTAAAAGGAATTTGGGTAAACTTCCTGTCTTCCATATTTACGGACGGCCCAAAGTGCCAGTTTGATATTCAAAATATATAGTGAAAATCTACCTGAGACCGCTTAAATGAGGGTGAGACCGCTTAAATGAGGGTGAGACCCCTGGTCTTTCAATGTCCATAAAATTCAACTTAATCATAGACACTGTATATGTAAAGGTTGTATTAGAAGGATTTCCCAGAATAATGTCATCTTCGATATCTATGGAGGACTTACATTGTCACTTTTCAGCTAAAAATTGTCAAAATTTCAGGACAAAGGGCACAGGGCAATGGTGAGAGCCCCTGATTTCTCAATTTTCTACTATTATGCAGACAATTAGTGAATAAGTAGATACAAACGTGACTAAAAGGAATTTGGGTAAACTTCCTGTCTTCTATATTTACGGAGGGCCCAAAGTGCCAGTTTGATATTCAAAATATATAGTGAAAACCTACCTGAGACCGCTTAAATGAGGGTGAGACCCCTGGTCTTTCAATGTCCATAAAATTCAACTTAATCATAGACACTGTATATCTAAAGGTTGTATTAGAAGGATTTCCAGAATAATGTCATCTTCGATATCTATGGAGGACTTACATTGTCACTTTTCAGCTAAAATTGTCAAAATTTCAGGACAAAGGGCACAGGGCAATGGTGAGAGCCCCCTGATTTCTCAATTTTTCTAATATTATGCAGACATTTAGTTAATAGGTAGATACAAACGTGACTAAAAGGAATTTGGGTAAACTTCCTGTCTTCCATATTTACGGAGGGCCCAAAGTGCCAGTTTGATATTCAAAATATATAGTGAAAACCTACCTGAGACCGCTTAAATGAGGGTGAGACCCCCCTGGTCTTTCAATGTCCATAAAATTCAACTTAATCATAGACACTGTATATGTAAAGGTTGTATTAGAAGGATTTCCCAGAATAATGTCATCTTCGATATCTATGGAGGACTTACATTGTCACTTTTCAGCTAAAAATTGTCAAAATTTCAGGACAAAGGGCACAGGGCAATGGTGAGAGCCCCCTGATTTCTCAAATTTTCTACTATTATGCAGACATTTAGTTTATAGGTAGATACAAACGTGACTAAAAGGAATTTGGGTAAACTTCCTGTCTTCTATATTTACGGAGGGCCCAAAGTGCCAGTTTGATATTCAAAATATATAGTGAAAACCTACCTGAGACCGCTTAAATGAGGGTGAGACCCCTGGTCTTTCAATGTCCATAAAATTCAACTTAATCATAGACACTGTATATGTAAAGGTTGTATTAGAAGGATTTCCAGAATAATGTCATCTTCGATATCTATAGAGGACTTACATTGTCACTTTTCAGCTAAAATTGTCAACATTTCAGGACAAAGGGCACAGGGCAATGGTGAGAGCCCCTGATTTCTCAATTTTCTAATATTATGCAGACATTTAGTTAATAGGTAGATACAAACGTGACTAAAAGGAATTTGGGTAAACTTCCTGTCTTCCATATTTACGGACGGCCCAAAGTGCCAGTTTGATATTCAAAATATATAGTGAAAACCTACCTGAGACCGCTTAAATGAGGGTGAGACCCCCCTGGTCTTTCAATGTCCATAAAATTCAACTTAATCATAGACACTGTATATGTAAAGGTTGTATTAGAAGGATTTCCCAGAATAATGTCATCTTCGATCTCTATGGAGGACTTACATTGTCACTTTTCAGCTAAAAATTGTCAAAATTTCAGGACAAAGGGCACAGGGCAATGGTGAGAGCCCCCTGATTTCTCAATTTTTCTAATATTATGCAGACATTTAGTTAATAGGTAGATACAAACGTGACTAAAAGGAATTTGGGAAAACTTCCTGTCTTCCATATTTACGGAGGGCCCAAAGTGCCAGTTTGATATTCAAAATATATAGTGAAAACCTACCTGAGACCGCTTAAATGAGGGTGAGACCCCCCTGGTCTTTCAATGTCCATAAAATTCAAGTTAATCATAGACACTGTATATGTAAAGGTTGTATAAGAAGGATTTCACAGAATAATGTCATCTTCGATATCTATGGAGGACTTACATTGTCACTTTTCAGCTAAAAATTGTCAAAATTTCAGGACAAAGGGCACAGGGCAATGGTGAGAGCCCCCTGATTTCTCAATTTTTCTAATATTATGCAGACATTTAGTTAATAGGTAGATTCAAACGTGACTAAAAGGAATTTGGGTAAACTTCCTGTCTTCCATATTTACGGAGGGCCCAAAGTGCCAGTTTGATATTCAAAATATATAGTGAAAACCTACCTGAGACCGCTTAAATGAGGGTGAGACCCCCCTGGTCTTTCAATGTCCATAAAATTCAACTTAATCATAGACACTGTATATGTAAAGGTTGTATTAGAAGGATTTCCCAGAATAATGTCATCTTCGATATCTATGGAGGACTTACATTGTCACTTTTCAGCTAAAAATTGTCAAAATTTCAGGACAAAGGGCACAGGGCAATGGTGAGAGCCCCCTGATTTCTCAATTTTTCTAATATTATGCAGACATTTAGTTAATAGGTAGATACAAACGTGACTAAAAGGAATTTGGGTAAACTTCCTGTCTTCCATATTTACGGAGGGCCCAAAGTGCCAGTTTGATATTCAAAATATATAGTGAAAACCTACCTGAGACCGCTTAAATGAGGGTGAGACCCCCCTGGTCTTTCAATGTCCATAAAATTCAACTTAATCATAGACACTGTATATGTAAAGGTTGTATTAGAAGGATTTCCCAGAATAATGTCATCTTCGATATCTATGGAGGACTTACATTGTCACTTTTCAGCTAAAAATTGTCAAAATTTCAGGACAAAGGGCACAGGGCAATGGTGAGAGCCCCCTGATTTCTCAATTTTTCTAATATTATGCAGACATTTAGTTAATAGGTAGATACAAACGTGACTAAAAGGAATTTGGGTAAACTTCCTGTCTTCCATATTTACGGAGGGCCCAAAGTGCCAGTTTGATATTCAAAATATATAGTGAAAACCTACCTGAGACCGCTTAAATGAGGGTGAGACCCCCCTGGTCTTTCAATGTCCATAAAATTCAACTTAATCATAGACACTGTATATGTAAAGGTTGTATTAGAAGGATTTCCCAGAATAATGTCATCTTCGATATCTATGGAGGACTTAGATTGTCACTTTTCAGCTAAAATTGTCAAAATTTCAGGACAAAGGGCACAGGGCAATGGTGAGAGCCCCCTGATTTCTCAATTTTTCTAATATTATGCAGACATTTAGTTAATAGGTAGATACAAACGTGACTAAAAGGAATTTGGGTAAACTTCCTGTCTTCCATATTTACGGAGGGCCCAAAGTGCCAGTTTGATATTCAAAATATATAGTGAAAACCTACCTGAGACTGCTTAAATGAGGGTGAGACCCCCCTGGTCTTTCAATGTCCATAAAATTCAACTTAATCATAGACACTGTATATGTAAAGGTTGTATTAGAAGGATTTTCCAGAATAATGTCATCTTCGATATCTATGGAGGACTTACATTGTCACTTTTCAGCTAAAATTGTCAAAATTTCAGGACAAAGGGCACAGGGCAATGGTGAGAGCCCCTGATTTCTCAAATTTTTCTACTATTATGCAGACAATTAGTTAATAGGTATACAAACGTGACTAAAAGGAATTTGGGTAAACTTCCTGTCTTCTATATTTACGGAGGGCCCAAAGTGCCAGTTTTATATTCAAAATATATAGTGAAAACCTACCTGAGACCGCTTAAATGAGGGTGAGACCCCTGGTCTTTCAATGTCCATAAAATCAAAATTTCAGGACAAAGGGCACAGGGAATGGTGAGAGCCCCTGATTTCTCAAATTTTCTACTATTATGCAGACATTTAGTTTATAGGTAGATACAAACGTGACTAAAAGGAATTTGGGTAAACTTCCTGTCTTCTATATTTACGGAGGGCCCAAAGTGCCAGTTTGATATTCAAAATATATAGTGAAAACCTACCTGAGACCGCTTAAATGAGGGTGAGACCCCTGGTCTTTCAATGTCCATAAAATTCAACTTAATCATAGACACTGTACATGTAAAGGTTGTATTAGAAGGATTTCCAGAATAATGTCATCTTCGATATCTATAGAGGACTTACATTGTCACTTTTCAGCTAAAATTGTCAACATTTCAGGACAAAGGGCACAGGGCAATGGTGAGAGCCCCTGATTTCTCAATTTTCTAATATTATGCAGACATTTAGTTAATAGGTAGATACAAACGTGACTAAAAGGAATTTGGGTAAACTTCCTGTCTTCCATATTTACGGACGGCCCAAAGTGCCAGTTTGATATTCAAAATATATAGTGAAAATCTACCTGAGACCGCTTAAATGAGGGTGAGACCGCTTAAATGAGGTGAGACCCTGGTCTTTCAATGTCCATAAAATTCAACTTAATCATAGACACTGTATATGTAAAGGTTGTATTAGAAGGATTTTCCAGAATAATGTCATCTTCGATATCTATGGAGGACTGACATTGTCACTTTTCAGCTAAAATTGTCAAAATTTCAGGACAAAGGGCACAGGGCAATGGTGAGAGCCCCTGATTTCTCAATTTTCTACTATTATGCAGACAATTAGTGAATAAGTAGATACAAACGTGACTAAAAGGAATTTGGGTAAACTTCCTGTCTTCTATATTTACGGAGGGCCCAAAGTGCCAGTTTGATATTCAAAATATATAGTGAAAACCTACCTGAGACCGCTTAAATGAGGGTGAGACCCCTGATCTTTCAATGTCCATAAAATTCAACTTAATCATAGACACTGTATATCTAAAGGTTGTATTAGAAGGATTTCGCAGAATAATGTCATCTTCGATATCTATGGAGGACTTACATTGTCACTTTTCAGCTAAAATTGTCAAAATTTCAGGACAAAGGGCACAGGGCAATGGTGAGAGCCCCTGATTTCTCAAATTTTCTACAATTATGCAGACATTTAGTTTATAGGTAGATACAAACGTGACTAAAAGGAATTTGGGTAAACTTCCTGTCTTCTATATTTACGGAGGGCCCAAAGTGCCAGTTTGATATTCAAAATATATAGTGAAACCTACCTGAGACCGCTTAAATGAGGGTGAGACCCCTGGTCTTTCAATGTCCATAAAATTCAACTTAATCATAGACACTGTATATGTAAAGGTTGTATTAGAAGGATTTCCCAGAATAATGTCATCTTCGATATCTATAGAGGACTTACATTGTCACTTTTCAGCTAAAATTGTCAACATTTCAGGACAAAGGGCACAGGGCAATGGTGAGAGCCCCCTGATTTCTCAATTTTTCTAATATTATGCAGACATTTAGTTAATAGGTAGATACAAACGTGACTAAAAGGAATTTGGGTAAACTTCCTGTCTTCCATATTTACGGAGGGCCCAAAGTGCCAGTTTGATATTCAAAATATATAGTGAAAACCTACCTGAGACCGCTTAAATGAGGGTGAGACCCCCCTGGTCTTTCAATGTCCATAAAATTCAACTTAATCATAGACACTGTATATGTAAAGGTTGTATTAGAAGGATTTCCCAGAATAATGTCATCTTCGATATCTATGGAGGACTTACATTGTCACTTTTCAGCTAAAATTGTCAAAATTTCAGGACAAAGGGCACAGGGCAATGGTGAGAGCCCCTGATTTCTCAAATTTTCTACAATTATGCAGACATTTAGTTTATAGGTAGATACAAACGTGACTAAAGGAATTTGGGTAAACTTCCTGTCTTCTATATTTACGGAGGGCCCAAAGTGCCAGTTTGATATTCAAAATATATAGTGAAAACCTACCTGAGACCGCTTAAATGAGGTGAGACCCCCTGGTCTTTCAATGTCCATAAAATTCAACAATCATAGACACTGTATATGTAAAGGTTGTATTAGAATGATTTCCCAGAATAATGTCATCTTCGATATCTATAGAGGACTTACATTGTCACTTTTCAGCTAAAATTGTCAACATTTCAGGACAAAGGGCACAGGGCAATGGTGAGAGCCCCTGATTTCTCAATTTTCTAATATTATGCAGACATTTAGTTAATAGGTAGATACAAACGTGACTAAAAGGAATTTGGGTAAACTTCCTGTCTTCCATATTTACGGACGGCCCAAAGTGCCAGTTTGATATTCAAAATATATAGTGAAAATCTACCTGAGACCGCTTAAATGAGGGTGAGACCCCTGGTCTTTCAATGTCCATAAAATTCAACTTAATCATAGACACTGTATATGTAAAGGTTGTATTAGAAGGATTTTCAGAATAATGTCATCTTCGATATCTATGGAGGACTTACATTGTCACTTTTCAGCTAAAATTGTCAAAATTTCAGGACAAAGGGCACAGGGAATGGTGAGAGCCCCTGATTTCTCAATTTTCTACTATTATGCAGACAATTAGTTAATAGGTAGATACAAACGTGACTAAAAGGAATTTGGGTAAACTTCCTGTCTTCTATATTTACGGAGGGCCCAAAGTGCCAGTTTGATATTCAAAATATATAGTGAAAACCTACCTGAGACCGCTTAAATGAGGTGAGACCCCTGGTCTTTCAATGTCCATAAAATTCAACAATCATAGACACTGTATATGTAAAGGTTGTATTAGAAGGATTTCCCAGAATAATGTCATCTTCGATATCTATAGAGGACTTACATTGTCACTTTTCAGCTAAAATTGTCAACATTTCAGGACAAAGGCACAGGGCAATGGTGAGGGCCCCTGATTTCTCAATTTTCTAATATTATGGAGACATTTAGTTAATAGGTAGATAAAACGTGACTAAAGGAATTTGGGTAAACTTCCTGTCTTCCATATTTACGGACGGCCCAAAGTGCCAGTTTGATATTCAAAATATATAGTGAAAATCTACCTGAGACCGCTTAAATGAGGGTGAGACCGCTTAAATGAGGTGAGACCCCTGGTCTTTCAATGTCCATAAAATTCAACTTAATCATAGACACTGTATATGTAAAGGTTGTATTAGAAGGATTTCCCAGAATAATGTCATCTTCGATATCTATGGAGGACTTACATTGTCACTTTTCAGCTAAAAATTGTCAAAATTTCAGGACAAAGGGCACAGGGCAATGGTGAGAGCCCCATGATTTCTCAATCACTTTTGTATCTACCTATTAACTGACTGTCTGCTTAATATTAGGCAGATTGAGAGATCAGGGGGCCCTGATATTTTGACAATTTTTAGCTGAAAAGTGACAAACTAAGCCCTTCGTAGATATCAAAGATGACATTATTCTGGACAATCCTTTTGATACAATCTTTATTGATACAGAGTCTATGAATTCGTCGAATTTTATGGACATTGAAAGAACAGGGGGGTCTCACCGTCATTTAAGCGGTCTCAGGTAGTTTTCCGCTATATATTTTGAATATCCAACTGGCACTTTGGGCCCTCCGTAAACATAGAATACAGGAAGTGTACCCAAATTCCTTTTAGTGACGTTTGTATCTACCTATTAACTAATTGTCTGCTTAATATTAGGCAGATTGAGAGATCAGGGCTCTCACTATTGCCCTGTGCCCTTTGTCCTGACATTTTGACAATTTTCAGCTGAAAAGTGACAATCTAAGCCTCCGTAGATATCGAAGATGACATTGTTCTGGATTATCCTTTTGGTACAATCTTTATTTATACAGAGTCTATGAATTCGTCGAATTTTATGGACATTGAAAGAACAGGGGGTCTCACCGTCATTTAAGCGGTCTCAGGTAGGTTTTCGCTATATATTTTGAATATCAACTGGCACTTTGGGCCCTCCGTAAACATAGAAGACAGGAAGAGTACCCAAATTGCTTTTAGTGACGTTTGTATCTACCTATTAACTAATTGTCTGCTTAATATTAGGCAGATTGAGAGATCAGGGCTCTCACCATTGCCCTGTGCCCTTTGTCCTGACATTTTGACAATTTTTAGCTGAAAAGTGACAATCTAAGCCCTCCGTAGATATCGAAGATGACATTATTCTGGACAATCCTTTTGATACAATCTTTATTGATACAGAGTCCATGAATTCGTCGAATTTTATGGACATTGAAAGAACAGGGAGATCTCACCGTCATTTAAGCGGTCTCAGGTAGGTTTTCGCTATATATTTTGAATATCCAACTGGCACTTTGGGCCCTCCGTAAACATAGAAGACAGGAAGAGTACCCAAATTCCTTTTAGTCACGTTTGTATCTACCTATTAACTAACTGTCTGCTTAATATTAGGCAGATTGATAGATCAGGGGGCTCTCACCATTGCCCTGTGCCCTTTGTCCTGACATTTTGACAATTTTTAGCTGAAAAGTGACAATCTAAGCCCTCCGTAGATATCGAAGATGATATTATTCTGGAAAATTCTTTGATACAATCTTTATTGAAACAGAGTCCATGAATTCGTCGAATTTTATGGACATTGAAAGAACAGGGTCTCACCGTCATTTAAGCGGTCTCAAGTAGGTTTTCGCTATATATTTTGAATATCCAACTGGGACTTTGGGCCCTCCGTAAACATAGAAGACAGGAAGTGTACCCAAATTCCTTTTAGTCACGCTTGTATCTACCTATTAACTAACTGTCTGCTTAATATTAGGCAGATTGAGAGATCAGGGCTCTCACCATTGCCCTGTGCCTTTGTCCTGACATTTTGACAATTTTCAGCTGAAAAGTGACAATCTAAGCCTCCGTAGATATCGAAGATGACATTGTTCTGGATTATCCTTTTGGTACAATCTTTATTTATATAGAGTCTATGAATTCGTCGAATTTTATGGACATTGAAAGAACAGGGGTCTCACCGTCATTTAAGCGGTCTCAGGTAGGTTTTCGCTATATATTTTGAATATCCAACTGGCACTTTGGGCCCTCCGTAAACATAGAAGACAGGAAGAGTACCCCAATTGCTTTTAGTCACGTTTGTATCTACCTATTAACTAACTGTCTGCTTAATATTAGGCAGATTGAGAGATCAGGGGCTCTCACCATTGCCCTGTGCCCTTTGTCCTTACATTTTGATAATTTTCAGGTGAAAAGTGACAATCTAAGCCCTCCGTAGATATCGAAGATGACATTATTCTGGACAATCCTTTGATACAATCTTTATTGATACAGAGTCCATGAATTCGTCGAATTTTATGGACATTGAAAGAACAGGGGTCTCACCGTCATTTAAGCGGTCTCAGGTAGGTTTCGCTATATATTTTGAATATCCAACTGGCACTTTGGGCCCTCCGTAAACATGGAAGACAGGAAGTGTACCCAAATTCCTTTTAGTCACGTTTGTATTTACCTATTAACTAACTGTCTGCTTAATATTAGGCAGATTGAGAGATCAGGGGCTCACCATTGCCCTGTGCCCTTTGTCCTGACATTTTGACAATTTTAGGTGAAAAGTGACAATCTAAGCCTCCGTAGATATCGAAGATGACATTATTCTGGAAAATCCTTTGATACAATCTTCATTTATACAGAGTCTATGAATTCGTCGAATTTTATGGACATTGAAAGAACAGGGGTCTCACCGTCATTTAAGCGGTCTCAGGTAGGTTTTCACTATGTATTTCTTTTTGGGGCTTTCCATGTATATTTCTATTTATATTTCTAATTTTTTCTAGAATGATCGGTTTTTGTTTTTGTTTTAAGAAATATTAGAGATAAAATTACAGTTTTGATGTCGTTTTATTGATAAAAATCTATATTACATAAAGACAAATATGCAAATTACATAAGCATTGATAAGGGTTTATATTTGAGGACAACGAGTTTAAGACAACTTGAAGGGGTCATAAAACGATTTCCTACGTATCTTTTACTCCTTTCAACTTTAAAATCATGTTTTAATGTTATCAAATATTATATTTTTATGATTTTCAACTAAATTTGAATATCGAACCGACTGCTAGCAGCCGGTTGGATATTGAATATCGAATATCGAATAACCATTCACCTGTTAAATATGACGATTATGTAAGTCTATTCAGTGTGTTTAACGTCTACATTGTCAGATAGACGTCTTATAATGAGACTTATATTTTTGGTTTCTGTTTGTCTAAGTGGGCTAAGTATTGCTGTATCAACTATATCACTCACAGGAAATGGATACACAGACGTATTGGTAACGGTTGCAGATGATATTGCCGAAAATACACAACTGATTTCGATCCTTCAGGTACTTATAGCTTTTCGAATAAAACACTGATTTCAACTTCATATTAATAATACAACTGTATATACTTGTACTGAAATAATGAAGTAATGGTTATTTCAAGAAATTCGAAATATATAGTAAAAGTTATTAATAATAAAAGACAGTTTATACAGTACAGTAAAATGTTAGATCGTTATTGTCTAGAAAACTCACTAGAAAACAAATAAACAAGTAATCCACTTCATAGTTCAGGACAGCATATACCTCAATAGTGTACTAAAATCTTTAATTATTTCCATAAATGTTTGATATAAGTTCATTGAATAAATAATTACGAAACATTAAAATACATATATTTCTGACAGTTTGGACAATGACTGATGATATGATGGTTAAGTTTGCTGACATGGGCCATGCCTATCCACAAGGTGATGTAAAGTTGTTTTTAAATTACGAAAGATACCTCCCAGTTTGGCTCATTTTTAGAAACTTTGATGCAATCAGTTTTCAATGTGCTTTGGCGAAAACTTTGAGTCATACTTTTATCTTACCTCCTGTACATTTCCAGGAATGTCATTGGTTAAAAGCAAACATGTGGAGACCCTTTATATTTAATATGGGGTTAGTGGGCGTGTTTTATTTTAATATACGTTAAGAAGTAGTGTTAATTCCTTTATAAAACAACAAGTTGTTATTGTTGGCATTTGTTTTGTATAGACCAATGGAAGTAGGTTCTTAATAATTAAGACTTGATCACTTTGATAGGTCACTCAGTTCAAATGACACCTGTTAAGATAGTCTATAAGATATATTCGTTACACAGTGTGCTAGTGACCTAATAGTTTTATATTTACACCTATGCGTAGAAACTATTTTGTCACTGTGACTTTGAGTTGAAGAAGAGCAAGAAAAGCGCTGTTCCGTTACTTTTGTGTGTTTTTACTGTGCATGTACTGATTTTGTGTCATGGATGGATACCCCATATCCTTTGTATTCTATAATATGATATATATGGGTTCGAGCTCGCTCTCCCCATTTAGAAATTACTGACCCCGTATATATCGTATTAGGTCACTAGCACACTGTGTAACTAACATTATCTACCTGAATTCACAAAAGGAGGTATTATAAGAGCCACCATTCCGCCTCTCTTTTGGCCCTGAAAATGCAAAAATAGTATTACTATTAAGACTTTCAAAGTAATGTTGATTTGATTGATAAATGAAAAGGTTGATATGATATGAACACTTTAGTGCTTAAAGGTCACTTAGACGTCATAAATATGTGGAAATTGACATATTTGATCTGAAATGGTCATTTTCTTCGTAGTTTGACAAAATAGATTTTGTCATGATGGCTGACTATACGGTAAGGGGCTTTCCTCATTGTTGAAGGCCGTACGGTGATCTATAGTTGCTTAAATACGCGTCATTTGGAGTCTATAGCTATTGGATAGTTTTCTCATTGGCACTTATACCACATCTTATTTTATATGTACAACAAAATTCAAAACTACGAATACTTATATCTGTCAGACTGATGTCTTTTGAACATCTGAAGAATTTTATGTCGTACATTTATAAGTTTCAATTCAAGATTCCATAAAGTGACCAATAAGATCTCGCAGGAACAGTCACATATGTTTTCCATTCGTTCTGTTGGTTGATATAGTCTACCGTTTGATTTTGTCTAGTTTTATGGATTTCCCTTCGAATTTGGTACTTTTGCTAATACTTTTATGTGCTCATGATTATAGAGTTTTTTTTTTTTTTTTATCAACAATGCATGTGCATTCAATAAAAATATAGGCCTGTAAGAATATTCATTCGATGTCCTTCAAGCAGAATACAGTAACACTATTATAGTTTTGGATAATTAGAAATACTAATGTAAAATCAAGACGTAACCGAAAGTCTGACAATATTATGTTCAGTGTGACAAGTGAATATTGCCATTGATCAAGATTTATGTTTTCCAACAAAATATATTATATCTTTTTGAAACAATTAATTTTAGAAAAACATAATCATGTCTTTAACTCGTCACTACATATAAAAGAGTTCACATGTCAAAATATTAATTTTAAGTGCTTTCAAATCTTTCTGACCTGTTACAACCTGTTTTCGTTGTCATGAGAAATGTTATCATACTGTGTTGCCAAATTAAATGTTTGATCACTAAAATGTTGAGAATGATTAACAGAAGATTTAAACGTTTATATTACAGATAATGCATTACTTGACGCGAATCGGAATTATTTACAATTTATCTGATCTGCTTTTTAAAAATTAAATAGAATGTATCGAAATGATTATAATATAATTATTTCGTAATTATAGGTTAACCCTGAATTTATGTAATAACCATACAAATTTTCTATCGCGTGTAGGCATAAGCTATTTAAACAACTTACATGCAGTCACGTTTAAAACTACATTTAATAAAAAAAATAAAAGTGTTATATTTATCTTTTATAGCAGTGGATATCATCAGATCAGTTGTCTATGTTTTGATACTGACATGATTTACAACATATATATATATAACTTTGTAATATTATCCGTTTATAATTTTATAATTTAATTTTGGATGTAACACGCCTTCTGATTGGCTGAAAGAATTTTGTTTATCAGCTCATAGACATAATTTTGTCATGTGACCGTGACGTCATCAACTTTTTTCATGATTTACTCCTTAAAACATGGAATTTATAATTAAATTATAAGGAATGATTGTAATATTTTTTCTGTCTATTCGAAATAACATAAAAATGTGGTGCACACTGTTAAATAACCCGCTACGCGCGTTATTCAGTGTGCACCACATTTTTATGTTATTCTTCATAGACAGAAAAATATTACAGTCATTCCTTAAATGAATTATTCAGAAACTAGTTTCAACTCCTTAGTCAAAGTTGAACTTAGATGGATTTGGCTAATATTTAATAAGTCTCTTTGATCGGTACATATACATCCTTGGCCATAAATATTTGGCTTTGTATTTGCATTTTGAGTCCACAGTGCTCTTTTACTTCGTACTTGATTTGGCTTTAACTTTTAAATTCGAGCGTCACTGATGAGGCTTTTGTAGACAAAACCCACGTCTGGCGTACAAAAGTATCAGCCTGGTATCTTTGATGAGTTATTTTAGCGATCCGGAGGACGGTTAATCAAGAATGGTCTTTGGACGCATACAATTTAAAATATGCTGTTTTCCTTTTTACTTGTTCAGATTTGATGAACACCGTTATACGACGTTATTTGTAAGAACACTTATGTAATTAAGGAGTCCAGTTTAGGAAGAAAGACCAAGTTTTTCACTTTTGTTGAAATTCAAAAGGAATATATAATAGACCTATGATTGTTCAGTATTTCCTTTTGGTAAGTGGTGGGAGTATATGTTTTATTTGTGAAAGTGAATCGTCAATACCTTATTCCTTTATCAAGCAATTTATTTAATGTGATTTACAAACAAAAACGATGATTATTTTGGCTTTGTCTGCAAAAAACAACATATTTGTCATCGAGTTAAGACAGATTATTAGCACATTTAGTAAGATAGATGTAGCATAAGTTCTAATAAACCCTTTATTTATGTTTATTCTTATTTGTATCAACAACCTCACAGTAATAAGCCATTCAGAAATATATCTAAATATAAAAATAAGAAAATGTTGTATGATTGTCAATGAGATAACTCTCCACCAGAGACCAAATGACATAGACGTTGACAACTATAGGTTACCGTACGGCCTTCAAAAATGTGCAAAACCCATACCCTATGTCTACTTATTCACGTTTTGCCCACTCTTCATCTTAAGCGTTTGATCTTACATGTTTATTGTCTTCACTATTGTTTGTTACATTCTCAGCATATGTCAGTCAATTTGACTGAAGCGATCCAGTAACATCTAACTGGAGTTATTTCAGTGTTTGACATAAGTATATGACGAAACTCATAAACCATTACTTATAGAGAACTTGAGTATATTGATATGTAATCTTTGGTCTATAAGTAGGAAATTGAGTTCAAGGTCAAATGTCAAGGTTATGTTCTAAATTTGGCAATTTGCTTGGTATCGTTTTCCTATGAAAACTAAGCAGTTAACAATGAAAAGTTTTGCCAAATTGTTGATTACGTCAGGGAGCAACTTCAATACATTTAGGAGGAATTGCTTTAGTGACTTTTATAGTTTACCCTTATATATTTGAAATCAGTATAATTGTTTAACCATACCTATAACATACCTAGGGTCTTTGGATTCGTTATCCATGACCTTGAAATTGAAGTCAAGGTCAAAGTTCAATTGACGTCATAGATTTTGACCTTTGTTATAACTACATACTGTTACATTATTAAGCCATATCAACTAATATTTAGAAAAAGTAATCTGATGCAACTCATGTCGATATCATATATCATCAAAATTCTGATGGCAATAAATCGATGGATAGTGCTACATTTGACCAATGGTCCGGTCGACATCAAATGAAGATTCTTTCTAGCCAATAAGAATACGCACTCGTGCATAATATTTCACTTAATTATTTTTTTATCATTATATGTTACATTTTTGTCTCGCCTTGACGGAGTCAAAAGCGAGTCATAGGTATGCTGTTTCCGGCGTCGGCGGCGTCAACAATGTATTTGTTTGTGATTAGGTCTAGTTCATGGTGAACCACTAGTGGTAGGTCAATGATATTTGGTATGCAGTTGTATTAGCATTGGCACATCTCATTACCATGGAGATTATTTGGCCCCGCCCCCTCAGTCAAGGTCTATTGACTTTGAAACTTTGCTAAGTTTACATGTATTAGTTTGTGATTAGGTCAGTTTATGGGGAACCACTAGTGGTAGGTCAATGATATTTGGTATGCAGTTGTATAAGCATTGGCATATCTCATTTCCATGGAGATTATTTGGCCCCACCCCTCATTCATGGTTTATTGACTTTGAAACTTTTGCTTAGTTTTCATGTATTAGTTTGTGAATAGGTCAGTTTAAGGGAACCGTTAGTGGTAGGTCAATGATAATTGGTATGCAGTTGTATAAGCATAAGCACATCTCATTTCCATGGAGAATATTTGGTCCTTACCCCTCAGTCATGGTCTATTGACTTTGAAACTTTTGCTTAGTTTACATGTATTAATTTGTGATTAGGTCAGTTTAAGATGAACCACTGATGTTAAGTCAATGATATTCGGTATGCCAATGTATGCAAATGTATTTGCATTTGCTAGTTTCATTTCCATGGAGATTATATAACCCCAACCCCTAATTATGGTTCATTGACTTTGAAACTTTTACATAGTTTACAAGTTAATGTTTGTGTTTAAAGGGAACCACCTATGAAAAGTCAATGGTATTTGGTTTGCAGTTGTATTAGCATTGTCACATCTCATTTCCATGGAGATTGTTTAGCCCTGTACCTTCAGTCATGGTTCATTGACTAAGTCACTTTGAATATTTGCATAACATTGCTATTTTAATTTCAACATTTGCATTATCAAAATAACAAATAGGCAAGACATATCTCTGTGTTAACAGTTTATTGTATTGTAGGATTGGTTAATTGAAGCATCCAGGAAACTTTACATTGCATCAAAATACCGTTTTTCTTTGAAAAGTGATAATTCGTATCCCAGAAGCATGGTCAAACAATGGGCAATATATTGTAACAAGTGCATCAACCAATAGAGAAGGAGATATACGTATAGAGAATCCAATACAAGACGTTAGAAGCAATCCTTATGCATGCTGTTTGCCCGCATGTGGTGTTGGAGGACAGTACATACATTTTACAACAGATGTTATGTTTAAAGGAGAAAATGCAGGTTTCGGAAATTTAGGTAATAAAAGTTATTTTATTCTTACTATTCAATTCAATTCTTTATTAACCAAATGTTTTATAACATATAGGTATAATAAATAGAAAACACTCTTGTGATTCATTGTTGCCTGGATCTTTTCAGTGAAATTAAAAAAAAAAATCATTGGTTCTACAGGTTGTACCAAAATTACTTCTTGAAATGAATCTATTCTGAATTCAAATTTAGGATGCATAGATCATAAAAATCAAATGTCTCTTACAGAACTTAATGTCATTTCACAGTTTCCGAGAAGTTGTGGCTTATGAATTTGTCCTCAGAATAAAATATCATAGATATTTTTTGAAATTTCAAGCCTCCCCATATATATTAAAGTCGTTTTGTAATTTTCGTTAATTTGTGGTTTCCTATCGAACTACTAAAAGATTACATACTATTATTTGATTACAAGAAACAGAAGCTATTATCAATCTAAACTTTATAATTGTATTTAAATATTACTCTGTTGCTGATCGCGTTGTCGGCGAGTAGCAAATAAATATACTAAAAGGCATTTATGAATCCAGAAGAGATATTTTGAACTTGTACCTGTTACGTTTATGTTAAACTATATTATGTAATCATAGACATAATTTTATAAAACATTCCGGTCAAAATGTTACAGACTGATAAAATCAATATTTGTTTAGAATTAAATAGACATACAAACTTCAGTAGTTAACTAATAGTCAACATTATAAATTAGCAAATGTATCTCGCTCGTGCATTCCTTTTAGTTTTATCACCAAAACAAATATGTCAGACGGCAACCAACGACAACCACTGAATTACAGGATCTTAAATATCGTCAACGTTTGTATTAGATTTTGGATCTTTAAATATTTTGGCCTCGAGCATCAGTGAAAGGCACTTTGATTTTCAAAATGTACATCTAACTGAATTGATACAATGAATGCTATTTGGAAAGCCCAAAATCAGAGTCGTGGAATATTAAAACCTTAGATCAGTAATAATCTAGAATTGAGTAATCTACATCAGTACGAAAGAAACTCTTTTACACATTCTTTGATATTTCCTAGAGATTTTTTCATTCTTGGTTATATCTTCAATGTATGTTTCTTTACTTCGAGGCATTAAACAATCTGCGATTTTTGGGGCAGCTTGCCATTTGCTAGGCATGTCATACAATAATATTCGTCACTGATTTGAATTTTGTTGAGGTCCCTTACTTTTACCTACTCTTGGTTTAATCAAAATGACACCAATTCACAATATTAAGTCTGCAAGTTTTCTTGAATTAATGACAGTAAATGGTTAATGTACTAAGAATTGAATTTTACACACTGAAAGAGGCTGATTATGATAAAAGATCATTATCTTTAAAAGATGAAAATAAATAGAAGGTGTAATTGCAAGTCTAGAAAAGATGGATAATACCATAAATAAAAAGAATTCAGTCAAAAGAAAAATCAACAGCAAATAAACCACAACTAGAGGATGAGTATAACGTGTCGCACTAAAACAGGAAGTGAGCTCAGGTGCTTTAGAAGGGTAAGCTATTCCTCCACTAGTGGCGACCGTTGTTTTGCGTATGTCATGCAAAATGCAATGAGGTGATGGTCATAAACAAGGAAAGGATGACGGCAAAAAACTCCGGCAAAATGAACATAACAGTGGCAATCCGAGACACAGATATTCCATAACGGTCAACTGAATAATAACCGCGTCGGTTAAACTTTCCAAATAACTTATTAAAGAGTTTGAGCTTATTTTGTCATGGATTGAAATTATATTCAATCTAAGGACATACTACTGTTAAATTCAATTGCACGAACAGTACTTAGTTGGTATTTCGGAATTGAACGCGTCCAAAACTGTTCGTATGATTAGAAGTCATTTTTTTCAAATATATAAACATGTCGTCCCTTGTTAAGCTGACCTTAAATGTCTGCGTGAACACTTGTCATTCTTGAAACTGTCGCTAATTTTTTGTTAACTGTTTAAAAGAAAATATCTCTATGGCAAATATGCGATTGCCCTGGCAGACAAAGCTCTAAACAATATCTGTTTTATGTTTTGTTGGAAGTTCAAACAACAATGAAGAACTAAATATTCCTGCACTCAATTGGATGCCCAAATTAAAGAAGTGTCCTTACAATTAAAATATTAAAATGTACCAATCTTACAGCACCGGATGCGCATGTCGGCAAATAAGATCTCTTCAGTTGATGTTCAAAGTAACATATTTGTTAATCCAAATCTAATACAAACCTTGATATAACCGAAAAGGACCGAATGTACAGCCAAACTTCAGGCAAGGAATCATAGATATTCATAAGGGACATATATTCCTGAGTTTCAAATTATTTCTTCAGTTTTATTATTGTAAATTTTAAATAAAAACGATATCCGTTTTTATGCCAGTACCGAAACATGGTAGTAACGGGTTGGTGATACCAATGGGACCTAATAGTCCACCAGCAGAAGTATCGACCCAGTTGTGATGATAACATTAAACGATACAAATTTTAATGCACCAGATCCGCATTTCGACAATTCAAGTTTCTTTATAGGTGTTCGAGATAATGATAACAACGGTGTATTGCTGGCAGATGCTCCTCGATATCCCTTTTCAAATTATGATTAACTATTTAATCAGCAATCGAAATCGATCTCCATAGCAAGATAGACTGAACGAAACAACCACCCTTACCGTCTCAACAACTTATGTCTTGTAATTTGCTGTATTCATAAATATTATTTAAAATGTTCTTAATACCTGAAAAATTTAATTTCAAGTGTTTCAATAAAAAAAAAAAAAAAAGTACAGCCAACGTAAAGACACGTGTCTTGTTTTAGGTAGGGACAAATCATACTTTGTAAAAAACCTCTTATTTAAATTCTCTAAAATCGAAATCATCAAGATGATTGAGTTTTGATTACAACATATTTGTTATGGTTGAAGATAGATATAGGAAGATGTGGTGTGAGTGCCAATGAGACAACTCTCCATCCAAATAACAATTTATAAAAGTAAACCATTATAGGTCAATGTACGGCCTTCAACACGGAGCCTTGGCTCACACCGAACAACAAGCTATAAAGGGCCCCAAAAGTACTAGTGTAAAACCATTCAAACAGTAAAACCAACGGTCTAGTATATATAAAAACGAGAAACGAGAAACATGTATAAATTACATAAACAAACGACAACTACTGTACATCAGATTCCTGACTTAGGACAGGTGCAAACATTTGCAGCGGGATTAAACGTTTTAATGGTACCAAACCTTCTCCCTTTTCTGAAACAATAGTATAACATCACAACATAGAAAACACACGATAAAACATCAATTGGAAGGCTTAACTCAATCAAAACGTAAATTAACACACTATGAACGAATAAATTCGATCTGTGATACCTGAAAGTAAATACATAGTTAATAAAATATTAGGGACAAACATTCAAGGCCAAAAGCAAACAAACAAGTCCAAATAAAGCCATGGCAAAACACTACCGCGAAATATTAAACCCTTAGAAAATAATCACTTTTGAAAAACCGGTTTTCATAATATATACAGGTAAATGAAAAATAACTTTGTCGTTTTAGGTATACTTTTCTGTCTATATAAAATCTTCCAATAATTAGGAATACCAAGAAAGGTCTGTCATATAAATACCTAATTTAACACTAGATACATAAGGGTAAATATCAACAATAAAACTTCCTGTACAGATTAAAGGAGAATAATCTTGATGTTAATACAAATGTAGTACGAAGAAGTGAAAATTAGTAGATATTCCAAATAATCAAAGCTGGTATACAGACAAGATCCATATTAATATAAAATAACAAAAAGTATTAAAAATAGTATCAACAGGTCGAATTAACAAGAAAGTACGATTTGAGAGTACTCGCAGTTACTGACAGCTAGTTAAAAGCCAAAACAATTAATGATAAAAATCATGCATCAGAGACTAAAATCAACTAAAACACATCCCAGGGATTTAGTATTTTAACGTCATGAACAGTCAGAGAAGACATGACTTGTGCAATGCCAAAAATAAATGTATCGACAGGTAGTAGGATAGTGAGGAGCTACTTCTTAAAAGATAAAAATTAACGTGTGTGTCTCTAAACATCCCGCCTCAAAAGAAGATACAACTTAGTTATGTTTTAATTTGCTAATGACAAAATCGATATTAGTGCCAATGTAAACTATATTCAGAGATCTAATTACAATATTGGTACGATAACCCTTACTTATAAGTTTGTTTAAAGGTTCGATGAGTTTACACGGATCACATAGTGATTTCCTCGCTTTAAGTACAATATTACCGTAAAATTTAGGATGTGAAATACCATTTTAATAAGTTTTCTACAGGTACAGCCAAAAGAACATGTTTTTCAACGGACAATCTGCCTTCTTATGGAATCCAATGCATATTTTTGCCAACCTGTTCCTTGATTTATATGAGGCAGGTTTCATAAATGAACTTCTAAAGAGGAGTTAAAGTTAAAATAAAACATCATCCTTTAACTTCACTTTCTGCTTTATAAAGGATGTTCTCTGCCTGTGAAGTTTTTGATTGATACGTTGGTCACATCAATGGCATTAAATTTGCAATAAAGTATACCACATGTACAGACTTCTTCATATTTTGAAACCGCCTTGGTGGTCTCGTGCTAGCGTGTTCGCCTCGAGTGCGGGAGATCGCGGGTTCGAAACCAGGTCGGGTGATACCCAAGACTTTAAAATTGGTATTTGCCGCTTCTCCGGTAAGCACGTAGCACTAAGGAGTAAGAGCAAAGACTGCTTGGCTTTGAGTCAGAATAATGTGTCCGAGTAAAGAGAAATCTCTTCTGCGGACTGTTATCTCGTGAACTAGCTGAAAAATGCTCAGCGTGTCGGTCTAGTACAAAGAAGGGTTATTATTCAAATTATATTAACATGTTCTCCGTCCTGAATATGCATATTAATTTGACGCTGGACGTTAAGCATTCATCCATCATCATCATAATCATCATATTTTGACTTATATCTAGAAGTGAAAATGAGGGTTGGTTGAGAAATATACGAAAAAAGAGATAATTACAATTTTGCCATTGTGAACTTTCCATTTCTGTGTATCACCATTCCAGCGTTGATCCTATATTTAAGGGTTTGCATTTTGCATTTTCCTAATTAGAGGGTCGCTGCTACTAAGGGCTTCTAATAGTAAAGTTGAAGTCATCTTTTCAAATGTTTTAAGGACATCCTTATGATTTGTTCGACCCTTATGAAATATCTGTGTTATTGATGACCGCGAATATGTTCGTCTTGTCGTAGCTATCCCCAATCCTTATTTGTGACATCACAGAATACCATTTACCATTGATTTTTTCCGTCACGAGGAACACAACGGGTTCCACTAGTAGAACAGGAACCTCTAAACCTTTCGGAGGACCTAAGTTCACGAGCATTTTATTGAGGTTCGAGTTGCTCAATCTTCAGTTTTCTGTGCTATGTTTTGTGGACTGTTGGATTGTCTTTCATCTTTTTATGCTCCAGCCGCAGCGGAGGGGCATTAAGTGTTACCCTTGTCCGTCTGTATGAGCGTCCCGAAATTGGTTTCCAAATTGGTAATACAAGACTGGTACCTATAACTGTAATGACGTGTCTTTAAAAATAAATCATTTATTTTGTTTCATTAAGTAGCCATATTTGAACATAAAAAATGCCATTAAAAGAATTGTTTAGTTGTATTATTAAATATAATCCCAATATTAAAGGAGTACCTTTTCTGAAACAAGGCAAAATTTGAAATAAATTATGCCTATCAAATGATCTGTAAATCTCATTCTAGTCTATCTTTATGAATGTTTACTAATTATTTGGATACTGTGAAGCTAGAAGAGTTCTTATCTTTTATTTTTATTTTTTCCTTCTTTTGATTGAACCACATTCAAGATTTTACCCTCCCCTTTTTCCATGAAATTTATCCAAGTGGGCCTCTTGTTTAAGTCAAATTGAAAACTACCCCAAAACTTTTCATATTGAAGAATTTGTTGCAATACAACTATCTAAAGACAAGAATGGCCATACCTTTCTCTTTTGACTACACATGTCTTTATACGTGCCTACTATATGATGATTTTAGACTGTACTTCACACCCCATGCATATAAGATTTGCAATAAAATTCAAGAAAAACAAAATGAATACTCAAGTTGGTGTTTTGGTAAGAATATTGATTACTTGTCACACCTAAGCACAAAAATCCTTGTCATGATGGATAGTTTTAGAAAAATTCTACTTTTAAACAAATTTTTAGCCCAAATATGGAATTTGCAATTAACCATGCAGTGCCGCAGACAGGAAAATAAGTCATAGACTCTTGTAAAGTGAAAACTTTGTAAAAATCTTTTCACCAAAAGTTCATTTTATATTTATTCTTCCGAAATGTCAACAATTGAGCTATAAAATAATAACCCTGAAGAAAAAATTACTTCTGTATGTAGCTGTCTCGTGAACTTTACACTGATTTTCAATGAAACTGCGCAACTAGAATTTTCATCACAAGAAGAAGATTTCATGGAGGAAAAATCTTTCCATGTTCTTTCAAATTTAAAATCATGTATGTAATACTACCAGAATCTCAATTTACCTCAAACTGTTGTGCTTTATATCTTTTATACTTTTGAATGGTGTCTTGTATAAAAATTAAAATTATTACATAAAACACTGTGCGGGACAAATTTGCCATTCCAGAATTGGCAAATCTGACTTTGTTGGTTTACAAGATATCAAAAATATTTTTGCCCAAGTGATAGATAATCAAAAAAATTAAATTTTCCCATATGTCCCAACATGTCACTGTTGTCACTGTTGTCACCACAGCTGATTAAAAGTACATTTCCCATGGGAAATTTAAAAATTCCCATGGGAATATTCGAAGTTCCCATGGGAAAAGTTAAAGTTCCCATCGGAAAAAGTACTTTTCCCATGGGAATTTTAAAGTTCCCATCGGAACTTTACAGTTCCCATGGGAAAAGAAGAATACAGAGAGTTCCCATGGGAATTTAACTTTTCCGATGGGAACAGTTTATCTTCCCATGGGAACAATTTTTCTTCCCATGGGAACAATTTTTCTTCCCATGGGAAAATTTGTCTACCTTGGGGAACCATTTTCGTCTCATTGAAACAGATATTTTATGTATGGAACATGTTTTCCGTTTGATTGTTTTTCTCCTAGAAAAATAAAAATTTGTTGAAAATGCAGGATTTATGTTAAATTATTGCAGTATGCAGGTTTTCTACAAAATGTCAATATGGTTTCATATCTAAAGCTGCTCTCGACATGCAACTTCCATAAAACTCTGATTATCCAGTTAAATATGAAGCAATGGCCAGTAAGTTTTAGATAAGTTGTGCGTGTGTGTTGTGTATGGCACGCCTGAACCACTTTTATTAATTAATCTTAGATTATCTCAGATAAACTAGGATTATCTCAGATAATCCGGTTTATCTCAGATAAACTAAGATTATCTCAACAATTCAAATTCGAGAAAACCCTAGTTTATCTCAGAAAATACAGAAAATTCATTATCCGGAGAAAATCCGGTTTATCTCAAAATATTAAGAAAATCTAGGTTTTCTGAGCGATTTTCAGATAATCCTAATTTATCTCCAGATAATAAATTTTCTCAATTTCAGATAATGAATTATCTCATTTCTCGAGAAAATCTAGGTTTATCTCGGATTCTAAATATACAAAAGAAAAATGTAACGAGTGTTTTAATTGGACGACAATCCGGCGTTTAACGTTTTACTTTCTCTTTGAAACCATGATGGTGACGAATTCACTTCTTATTATTGGGTGAACGGGGATGTGCCAAAATATGGGTCATAATTTTGCGAGATTTTATATAAATATTAGCGTCCTTTTTCAGAGGAGGGTGACATTCAGCATACGGCACGCAATTTTACTTATATTATTGATCGATCGCTGTGTTATTGTGTCATTTAACACTACTCGTGGTGTGAACATCACCGTTATTGACACCTGGACAAGCGAAATTTGTTGAATCAATTATAAAAACAAGTAATATACAGAAGAGCTGATTATATACAATATACATATACTTTGTACATACATAATAAACAAATTTGGTAGCTATTTCTTTTACACAAACTGACTGTTTATTACCGACGGCTAATTTCGACATCGATAATCAATGAATTCTCATATTTTAATTTATTCAGTCGGTTTTAATTTTTTAATCGTGACAAAGTTTTGTAAAATATTTAATTTTAACTATTGCATTATTTCATCATTTGTCAGTAAACAAAATAGATAACACTAGAAAGAAGGCAACTAAGTAATCCAATACACAAATAATGCACGATTCAATTATGGAAAAAACAATTATTTCATCATGGTTATTCATATTAAGACATAATTTTCATTTTGTTTTCAAAATAATTAAATACATAAGAGTTTATATACCATGAACCTTAAAGCGCCAGTTATTAATTGTAGGATATAAACAATAAATGCACACTGTCTGAAATACATGTCATTCGGTTTATCGAGAGAAATGATCGTGAAAGAATATCTAACGGAGGTCAAGTATTGCGAGACGATCGTGAAAGCTCTGGTGACGGATCGTGAAAGAAATTTAATCGAGAAGACATATGAAAAGTCAGTAAATAATCTAATTCAATTAATTACACGGACAAATTTAAGAAAAACTAAGTCCATTTACAAGTAAAATACGGAAAAACAGGAATTTTATTTTACAAAATTTACTTCTGGATACTATCTTATGATCATAAACAAGCTTCTGTCCAAGTTTGGTACAAATCCAGGATAGTTTAAGAAATTTATTAAAATTTTAAAACTTTAACCACAGAGTGAATGTAATGTTTCCTGGCAGAAAAACTAAGTCCATTTACAAGTAAAATACGGAAAACAGGAATTTTATTTTACAAAATTTACTTCTGGATACTATCTTATGATCATAAACAAGCTTCTGTCCAAGTTTGGTACAAATCCAGGATAGTTTAAGAAATTTATTAAAATTTTAAAAACTTTAACCACAGAGTGAATGTAATGTTTCCTGGCAGAAAAACTAAGTCCATTTACAAGTAAAATACGGAAAAAACAGGAATTTTATTTTTACAAAATTTACTTCTGGATACTATCTTATGATCATAAACAAGCTTCTGTCCAAGTTTGGTACAAATCCAGGATAGTTTAAGAAATTTATTAAAATTTTAAAAACTTTAACCACAGAGTGAATGTAATGTTTCCTGGCAGAAAAACCAAGTCTATTTACAAGTAAAATACGGAAAAACAGGAATTTTATTTTTACAAAATTTACTTCTGGATACTATCTTATGATCATAAACAAGCTTCTGTCCAAGTTTGGTACAAATCCAGGATAGTTTAAGAAAGTTATTAAAATTTCAAAAACTTTAACCACAGAGTGAATATTTGTGGACGACGCCGACGGAATGTAGGATCGCTATGTCTCGCTTTTTCGACTAAAGTCGAAGGCTCGACAAAAATGACAACGGACATTTTAAGGTCAACATACGTCTTCAACAATATTTTAAGCACAGAAGCATTGATAACAATGTGTAAAAGTGAAATAACAAAATACCGAACTCAAGAAAAATTTAAAACGAAAAGTCCTTTATCAAAGTCAAAATCAAAGCTTAAATACATCAAACGAATGGAAAACAAATGTCATATTAATGACTTGCTGTATCTTAAATCGGACTTGTATCTCAAATATCTTTTTGGAAGTTACTGTTCATTGGCGATGACATTTACAAAAGGTGGTTATGAAGATACAAGACAATTACTGTGTCATTTGGTCTCTTGTGAGAGTTGTCTCATTGGCAATCATACCACGTGTTCTTATTTTTATATTGTTAGCGTGTTGATGATGTTTATCTAGAACTTTTGCATTTAGATACTTATTTTTTCAGCATTTTATCTCTTTCTAGACGAGTTATTCCTATAATGAACTTTCCATTTAAGGAAACAACATTACAATAGCACCTGCATATGGAGTATATCATATCTCCAAGATGATACGATATTCAGGGCTTGTCCTTCAGTTATTTATTATGATTTCAATGACAGAGGCTTGCTGTTAAGCCCAAAGGTTCTTTATCATTTCTTTTTTTTTTAAAGCTGATGTCATTCATGATTGTCCATTATGGAATATCAAGAATATCAATGTCGGAGAGGGTTACGGATATTTTCAACTTGTATCGCCAATCCCGTCCTATCCCGCCTTCGTTTCCTCATTTATGACATCAGCGAAATAGACCTGGCACCAGATTACTACTTAACATGAGTAATATGACCAGGGTTGTCAGTGGAACAGGGACTTCTTGTCCGTCTGTAGCATCCGAGTTTACCTCCAGTTGTTTGTGGGGTTTGTCATACTCATTCTTAAGTCATCTATGTAAATCCATTCAGTTTATTTAATTTGAAAACGTTAACAAATATAGATCTAATTCATTGCAAAGTGTGGCGTCCTTCAGGGATCAAAACCCCGTTTTAATAGCGTTTGTTTAAAGGTTAATTATGCATTGGCCACGTGTCGTTAAAAAAACAAACTGATTAACAATGTAATAGAGTTGAAAGGTAATAGATATTTCAGGTATTGGGCATTTGTCATTATCATGATTAGATTATCTAATTGACAAAACACTTTATAATTCAACTTACCAAGTAAGTACTAAACTGTAGCACTTTGCATTAAAATGGATGATAAATTCCTGCACCATATTTCACTCTTTTAATAGAGAAAATTAAGGAAAGAAAAACGGCGCGTGATATTTTTCTTTTAAAAGATTATAACTTTCGAAAAGGAAACTCATTAGAACTTCAATTGGTGTATTTCAACTCTGCTAAACTTATTTCAACATTTTAGTTATTTGTCCTAGTTAACTGTGCGGATGCCAGATTTATGTAACATATTTCACTATCTTCATAAAGACATATACGGATATAACATTCAAATTCTCTTAAAAACCTCTCAAGACAAACTTCTAAATTCTAGATCCTCTGATCTTCATTATTATCAATACACTTGTCATACATGTACATCCTGAATAAATCAATTGTTATTTTTATCAAATTTGGAAATTTAAAACATCTAAAACGTTTCCTGTAAGAGCGTAATCTTTTATTCTTCTCTATCTGTATAGATGCACCATTGTATCTATATCTTATCCCTTATGACCATGAAATTTTCCTCCAATGTGTCGTGGCTTTCTATTGGCTCCTTTTTTCAGTTAATCAATTTTCTCAAAATTCTCAGATAATCTCGGATTATCTCAGAATTTTCAGATAATCCGGATTTTCTCCAGTTAATTATTTATCTAATTTTGTGAGGAATATATTGAATTATCTCAAATATGCATTAAGCTGAGAAAATCCCGGTTTATCTTAAATTCTGAGATAAACCGGGATTATCTGAAAAAATCGAGATAATCCGGGTTTATCTGAGCTTAATGTAAAATAGTGATATAATCCTAGTTTTCTGAGATAATCCTAGTTTATCTGAGATAATCTAGGATTATCTATAAAAGTTGTTCAGGCGTGCCATAGTTGTGAATACAAATTTCTATTATTGAACTTATTGGAAAATAGATAATAAATGTTTAACAACTTTTTCCGGTGCTTAAAATACCCCATTTTAATATTTTTTTTTGCAAAATACAAGACCCATAAAACAAAAACACTATAACCATGATAACATGCTGAGATAATATATTCATTTACAATCTGTATACACGTGTGTAATTAACGGGTTCTGGTTGAATGAACATGAATTTCGATCGATTACACACAGATGACGATCAATAGAGTGTGGCACGTGTCGTTAAACTGTTAAAACATTTGCATGGTAATTACTAAAGATGTGATTATATAATTTGGAATTATTTTCTAATTTAAAATAACATAGCCTACTTTTATATTTCATGTCCTTTGTGGCAACTGTATCATCACATCATGTCCCTAGTGCGTATTATTGAGGTGGTCATTTGTTGTATTTCTACGGACGTCTTTATTTCAATATTTTGATTCCTTTCGTATTATATTTTGTATAGGCAGTTTATGTAGATGAATTACAAGAACAGAAAAAAGTAAATTGAAGTCATATTATTAGCCTCCGTTGTATTGTTTTAAAACTTAACATTGACATGGATTAGTGATTTCTGTGACATATTACATGTACATGTACCAAATGTACAAGTTTGTTACTTTGAGGTTTTTGTGTGACTTATCTTCGTTTTGTTTTGTTTTGTTTAAACACATGTTATTTTCAAAAGTAGCATATGGGATTGAACACAAAATACATAAGATAATAACGAAAACAAAATAGAAATAGATGTAATATAAACTATAAACAAAACGAAAATGCAATATAATATTTTTGTAATATGAACTGGCGTGAAAAGTAGGAATTCAGAATTTTAATTGTATGCAAAGTTCTGAATCTTTGTGTAATTCTGATATAAGACTGCATAGATTCAAAATTGCTTTACTTTGCTAAAATGTATAAATGTCACCGTGAACAGGTCAATTGGTATAAAATATCTTTTAAAACTAAAACAATATTTCTCTTGCTTCATTGTGAAATGGGCACTCGAAAAATTGTAAATACAATCCTCAACAGCATGGCTACAGCTGCATGCAGGATTTAGTTTAATATTAACACAGATCTGCATGCGGGACAGAGGCGGATCCAGCCATTTATAAAGGGGGTTCCTAACCCAGGATAAAGGGGGGTTCCAACTATATGTCCCCATTCAAATGCATTGATCGTCAAAAAGGGGGTCCAACGAAATAACCCCAACCTGGATCCGCCACTGCGGGATTTAGTTTAATATTAACATAGATCTGCATTTAAGGAGCTTCGCATACTTCTGAACCATGAATGATATTAAGTTTTCTAACACCACAACTAAAGAAGAAGGGTGGCTGTTTTATATTTCAGAAAGTCCATATGTCGGGGTTTTAAATTCCATTCAATAGAAGTAGATGGGAAAAAAGATGTTTTGGTTATATCTAGTCTATGACGCGGGTACTACATAGTTGTTACTAATTCGTAAATCATAATTTGAATTTGACCAATAATTGGGAGCATTAAATCGCAGAGATAATCAAGGGCAGTCTCTTTATGTAAAGAATATAACACAATGAGCTTTCTTGACTTTCTTCTGTCTACTAGCAATTTCCGGCCTATTTCGAGGTGTCAGACCACCAATTAAAAATCCCATCTGTTCAACCAAATTTTCAATTTTCACAGCTTTCTAAATATTTTACCTTAAGTTTAAACTCAAAGAAACCAGGTATATCCTGAATTGTACATGTATCACCTTTCTACATGCCAATTTTCAACCCATGTTTAAAGTCTTATAAGAAAATTCTGATCTTGAAAACACAGGTACTACCAAAATAACTCCCGGTTTTCTGGAAATCTTAAATTAGTATACTATGTAGCGCATTAATCCTGAATTTTTAATGCAAACGTATAGACAAGTGAATTTTGGCTCAAAATGGTCTAAATATATTTCCTTTCACCAAAAGTTTCATTTCTGCAACTTTGTTGGTTAGTTTAAGTAAACAATGACATCAAAAGCACTATTTTGTGTCAGAGTAGGCTACTTTACATACGTTCTAAATTGGAGGAGTAATTGGTGGTCTGACACCTAAACGAAATATGTAGCTTAACGACTGACACATGTATGCATATTCCATAATTAGTATAATAAAGGTTAAGTTTATACGATGAAATTTATTTCTTTATAATGCATATTTCAAGTTTTCAAGTAAATATAGAGGAATTAATTGAGAGCAATTTCTCTTATGGGTTCTCTCATATATAGTTAGAAACCCCTGAGAATACTATAACACTTTATCACCTAATTATTTTCTCTATTCTTTATTTGTCGGTCCATTTTTCTCCATTCTATACTTTTTTTGCCCCTTATTCTCCATTCTAAAAAACCCCATCCACACCCTCCTGAATCCTACCACAAGTGCACCGACGATATTTGACAAGGTTTACTACAATAAACATGAGGTTAACTACAATAAACATGTATATTGGGCACTCAGCAGTGAAAATACCTTACCAGTATAGAATAAAAGTTTACTGCAATAAACGGAGCCTCGTGTATCTTGGGCACCTAGCTGTGAAACAAAATTCATCTCCCTACCTGTCTTTACAGGTAAAATATTTGTATATTAGATACAATTAACGGACGTGTAGCAAAACAATGTAACTGTAAGATTGATAAGATTAATCACATTCACATTTTCAAAAGTGGCCGCATAATAACAAACTATTAACAAATTATTAATGAATGAAAACAAAATTTAAATATGAATAGAGATAACTACATTTGAAAAATAAAAACTATTTTCCCTTTTTTTTTTTTGATTAATTCAATTTTGTTTTAATTTATTTTAGAAGAAAAAAATAATATCCGATACTGTTATAGATGTGATATATGTCGTCTGCTACGGTCGAATACGAAACTACGGTTAAATACGAAACTACGTTAAAATAACGTAGCTAACTATACCGGAGACTCAGATAATCCGATAAATCGATAGTGACCAATCTCTGTGTTATAGTAGTCTCAGGAAACCCTAATTAACTAGCGGTGTTCCGTGTAAAATTGTTTCCAATATTTTTTATCTGGGACTATAAAATTGTTTCCAATATTTTTATCTGGGACTAATATACATTTATAAAATCTTTTATGTCCCAGTATTTATATAACACCTTTATTTAATTCCTTAACTTGACCATCAGCATGGCTAAGGAAATTATTGCCAGAGGTACTGTGAGGTGACCCTTCCAGGTATTCAAGTGATTTCCTATCGGGCTTAAAACTCTTATTACACGTAATGTAGGTTTACGCACCGCACCGTCTGCTGAGCAGTGTACGCGCGGACGGTAATTTGGAACTTTATTTTAAAAATCATCTGTTATAATATACATCATGTGTACATTGATATACTATATCTTACTAAACTCATACGTGTAGTCAATTTTACTACCAGTTGTTTATGAAATACAGTTCTCGTGCAATGAATGATATTTAATTCCAACCAAAGATTTGAGGAATTAACAATTTTTTGAGATATTTTCCATCGGTAAAATTTGAAAAATGTAAGTTTGTACTACTTGTCAATAATAATGGATATTTCAAAACATTTAAATATTAATCACAAAAATGAACGCACTTGCCGATCGTTGGTTTAGAAAGATAGAAAGATTCGGAACTAAAGATAGTCACAATTAAAAATATGTATTTTGAAAAAAAGACAAAAACCGCCAGAACAGATCTGATTTAAATCCAGGGTCCGTATATGCATAATGGTACTTAAGTTAAGATTTGACCCGAACGGACGGATTTTCTACATGTTCTACAATAAATTTATACTACGATTGGATATTGTTTTATGCATATATGTCCAGATCTATATAGAACTTACTTTGCTTCGTCGAAAGTACGAATAAAGAAAAATCACAGATTTATATTTCAACTAGAACGTTCTAGAACAGTTAAAGAAATCATTACAATTGTTAGTTATTTTGTACATGTATAACTATAATGCGAACCTTGTGAAATAGCACGTAAAATCCCCAACTAAGCGTGAAGTCTTTGGAAAAGCGACGGTTCTATTAATACCTATTGTCAATTTCAAGTTCTGTTTCGACATGCATTGTAATATATGTCACTGGACGTTAAAATTCCATCATTAATTTCGTCTTCGTCAAATATTGCTGTTGGTTTCTTTTCTTTTTTTCTTATTACATATACATAAATACACCACAAGTTATTCCTATGTAATCTCATTTAGATATTTAATGCAAAGTAAATTTTAAAGATGAAAGTCGTATTAGTTCGATAATGCTTCAAACTAAATATAAACTGAGAATATATGTATAACTGCCATATTCCGAATCCCGGACATTCATTTGTGTAAATGAAGAAAAGATAACAATGATCGGTATCTGAGTGAATCTACGTCTCAATCAAGCTTCATAAAGATATTATAAAATATTCAAGATTTACAACTTTTCTTGAATATGATTGCCAATGAAATAAACTATGCAGGAGATTTCAAATTAGCCCAATTAATTTGTGTGTGTACTATAACAACTGAAACCGTAATTCTGCTGTAGTGCACGTCGATCGTATCTGTAACAGGAAGGCGTTTGGTAACCATACTACCTTACTAAGTTCAAAAGTACATAACAACCCTTTCTTTGTGCATTATACGCTCAGGAACATACATCATACTATTTTGCATGGATTGGTAGCAAATGTTACTTTTCAACTGTAGTCCTTAACCAAAAGCGTTGTTTTTTTTCCATCTGACAAGCTTAATTTTGGATCAAATGATCATACAAGTATGGAGGCTAGGATTTATAATTCGGCTAGTCTGGATGACTTCGTGCAATACCCCCGCTCCGTATTCATTATAGTTTTTACATAAATCATTTAAATTTTAGATCCTTCAGTTTGCATATAAATATGATATTTTAAATTTCGTATGGCTTAGTACAACCTGCAAAACATTTTATTTGATGTCACCAATAGTAAACATATAAAATGAAACAATAACTTACTACTAGTATACCAATATAGAATTTTGTTGTATGATTATACAAACCGAATTCACTACTAGACGAGGGGTTGACACGCTCAAATTAACAAAATTTTGTTTCAAAGAACCAATGCACCAAATTGATTTTTAGGATTTAGTTTAAGATTTTAACCTGTTCAAGGAATGTATTACTTGACAAGAACAATTTAAATGTAGGACAAAATCGGCTTACAACACGAAATTTGTTCAAAGAATAGTACCAAGCATGTGACAAAATGACGGGTATGTAACAGAGGTATCGCAATTGCAGATGGATTGGTGGATAGTTACTGTTTGTTCAACGTTCAGTGACAAGTATCTCATGCATATTGCAAGACCAAACTAAGTTGGGCAGACGACAAAAGCAAAATTGTGACAAATTCGTTGTTCAAAATTTATTTTCAAGTGTTATTTAGGAAGTCAAACATGTATATGCAAAGTAAATTTTACTATTATTTATTGAATAAAATAAAACGATCAAAATCTCTAAAAGAAAATAAACCCGGTGAATGACACTCCTTGTTGTTGAATTTGGGTTTGGCTGACCTTAATTGATATTATGTTTTAAAACAATTATTCAAATTAAATATACAATTATTTTACTTTTTTTGGGGAGGGGGAGTCATTGACCTAAAACATAACAACAATACAGGCTTATAGTATTTTGAAGCATTTTGAAGCATTCAAATATAATGAAACGTATGATAATTTTACGAATAAAAGAAAAAGCAAGTCGGCCAAAAATGATTGATATTTCAAAGAAAAATGTATAGTGTGTTCATTGTAAACTTAAACCAGAATGCGTATAAATGTCTCTATTATAACAGTCACAAACCACTTCTAGAATTAAAATCAGCGATTTACCATTCATGCAATAATATTTTGTCGAAAGTGATCGAGATGCCCTTATTAGGTAATTCAAATTCTCGGACACTTAATTTTTTCCAGAACACGTTATAGTTAATATCAGAGCCATATAATACATGTATTATATCTGGGACTTTAATACTAAGTATAATAGTCCCAGATTATATTATCTGTTAATATGCATCCTTCTTTTAAAGTCTTGTTTTCTTAAACACTTTAGGACCGTATATCGGGGCACTGCCGAAAATAATCTTTCAAAAGCAAATTTAAGTTTCAACCTTTAAAACTTGTATGTCAGATAATTTGACCACATGACAAGACATTCTACAATAAACATTGGTCACGCACGACAGATTCCGATGTAAGACACGTGCCGTTACAATAGCCAGTTTACACGCATCAGCGCAAACAGGTTTGCCGAATAGGCCAGTTGATTGGAGGAAAGTTTCCGAAAACCACGCCTACCTTAAACTAATACCCAATCAAACGCCTTTGACAAAAAAAAATAATACATGTATAAGATTACAGAGATTTGGTTGCGTATACAATATTTGAAAAAGTTTAGACTCTTAATTCAAACTTAGAAGTATAGAATATGCCCGTAATGCAAGTTTCGCAATTTTACAATAAATTTTATACATAATTTCACCTACCTAGTGAGGAAAAATACAAATTTAAAAAATTGCAAATTAAAACTATTTCGAATTGTTCTCTATGTGTTATAGTAGTCTCAGTCTATTCGTACAAAAATCACCAGCAATTAAAAATCAAATATTTCTTTCACCTGTATCCAATCGGAAAAATAATTCATTTTAGTATTTGATCTAGAGACAAAGACGACAATGCTCCTTACAGTTAAAACAGTCTACTCCAAATTTCATAGCGTATACAGAGCTTGACATATACCCATTACTGTCCTATGTAAAGTTGCGAATGATACATTTCTAGAGTATACTTCTTAATGGAAAAGAAAGTAAAATTTGTGTTGAATTATACAAACTTGTGTTTTTATATCATGCTAATAACGGAATAGAAACTAAGTGGATATCATATACATGTATGAAAAATAGTTTTGATAATTACGGTATGATCTGCGGTATGATTATGTCCAATATTATAATGCACAGTTTGTGATAAATGGGTGTCAAAATGTATTAAACAAAACCCAAAGACCAGTTTTAACAAGAATGCTTTGCTTTTATTGCAGAATCGCATAAAACTTAATGTTATCGTATTTTTAAAAGAATTAACAATTTGAAAAAATACTTTTCATTTTACCTTACTAAATTCATTTATATATTATGCAAATATAGATGTGGTAGTCACCACTTGCCGATTGAGTCTGGAAGGTGGCAGGATTTACAGAGAGAAAACATAATCTGCCGTCTCTGTGACACAAACAACATTGGTGACGAGTACCATTACATTATTAATTGTAGAACATTTATAGAAAGAAGGAAATTTTACGGAACTACTGTTAGTCAAACCCCAATATCTATAAAGTTGATCAACAGTTTAACTCATCAAATATTGTAATATTAGAAAACTATATAAAAGTTATAAATGTGAAAGTCAGTCCTCCAAGTTAATTTAATTGTATCGTTTACACATGCATGTAATAATTTTACCTTATAGTTATGTTTATGTATGTTCTCGATAACTAGTAATTGACGTTTTATGAGAAATAAAGTATTCGTATTCCTTTAACCATAAATTACACGAAGACAGCCTACCGGTAAAGTACAAGTGGATATATCATAAAGTATATATTAAATCCTCCTCCGTCCTTGTAAATGCAAAACTCTGGATTCTCTTTGATATTTACCTGAGAGATCATAAAAGACAAATCTAACAAGACTTTCAAAGGTGTTTGCCAAAACTTGTGTAGACGAGTAACAATATTGCATTAGCATGATTAGGAAATTTGACCAAATGAATGAAATAAACTTTAAAAAGTAAGTGCACATCTTTCTAGTGGCGAAAAGTATGCATATCGAGTTACGTCGACGAAAAGAATAGGTACATTAATAATAATTATGAAGTCATTTTCATGAAATTATAGGATTATAATTAGAAAACAATCTTAAACACATCATTGATTCCCCATGTATATAGATTAAAAATTAAAAATAATTTTGATTCTTAAATTAAATTCTGAAACACAAAGGCATGGCTCTGATACTTGACAGTTCAGCGAACACCATTACATGAAATGCACGATGCTATTGATCGAAAACAAAGGTGAGAGATTCAAATTGTAAAATCAGCCGCTGGACGGTAGAATTTCTATCAATCATTCAACGGTAATAAAAGACTTTTGAGTGTAAACGTATGATAGAAATACTTTAAATTTATTGAAATTACATTTTTTTTTATCAAATGGAATGCTTGTTAAACTGTCCCAGTCATGGTTACTAGTAACTGTCAGTCCGTTGCGATATTTTATAGCTCTTTACAAATTCTGAAAAAAAAGAAAAAAGAAAAAATAATGTTCCCATGGGAAAAATATATCTTCCCATGGGAAGAATAAATGTTCCCAAGGGAAAAAGGTGTTCCCATGGGAAGTAAAATTAGTTCCCTTGGGAACAAAAATTCCCTTGGGAAATTTAGAATTTCCCATGGGAAGAAACTATCTACTAATGTTCCCATGGGAAATTGTAGTTCCGATGGGAACTTTAAAATTCCCATGGGAAAAGTACTTTTTCCGATGGGAACTTTAACTTTTCCCATGGGAACTTCGAATATTCCCATGGGAATTTTTAAATTTCCCATGGGAAATGTACTTTTAATCAGCTGTGGTGACAACAGTGACCACGATGACATGTTGGGACATATGGGAAATTTAATTTTTGATTATCTATCACTTGGGCAAAAATATTTTTGATATCTTGTAAACCGACAAAGTCAGATTTGCCAATTCTGGAATGGCAAATTTGTCCCCACAGTGTTATAATTTCAGTTTTTCAGTGTAACTTGATACCCCATGATTTTTATTTCTTAAAAGTCCTTAAATCATGATGTTTTGTTATTCTGGGCACACAAAAGTCCACATGAGCTACTTCCTTGCAGTGAACATACGAAAAAATTACCCTATGCAGGTTGCAGTCTTGTAATTGACTGCTCCATAGGCTTACATGTTAAACAGCTGATCTTTGAAAATAAAAATAAAAATGCTACATAGAAAATTTTTTCATGTTAATATCATGTATGTACTAATGTGAAATTGTGATTTAATCGAAAAAAAGTGGGTCATGCCACGAAGAATAAAAAGTTATGTAACCCTGAAGTCAAAACTATTTTTTTCTACTTTCTGTTTGCTGTTTTTACTAAGCCGCACCACTTCCAGTAAACATGGTATCCTTCCACTTTCCTGGATTGATATCCCCAAAAAGATGCAAGATTTTTAAAAATCTATATATATGTTTCAATTCAGCATAAACTTTTAATCAAACAGAAAAAATTGAGTCCAGAAAAAAATTCAGAAAAAAAAGGACTATTTTATTTCCCTCCATGTTTTGACATGCACCGGAAACTGGAGTTGTAATACAAGACTGGTACCTTAACTGTTTGATTTATGTACAAAATAATAAAAGAAAAGCTAATATGACAGACAGAGACGATCGACAACGACTAAATTACAGGCTCCTGACTTGGGACAGCCACATGCAGAATGAAGTTGCGTTAAAAATGTTAGCAAGCGCTCAAATCCCTAACTTGGGACAGTGATTTAACAATACAAAATACGAAAAACTATAAAAATCTTTTGAAAAGGCTTAACACATCAGATCGTCACAAATCAGAAAAGAAAACACTAAAACAAAAAGCCTAAAGACAAAAATATCGATCTAAGAGTACTCGCAGTTACTGAAAGCTAGTTCAAAGTCATTTATAACTATTAAATAAATGATATTTCCGAGACTTAAATCAATCAGTACACATCCAATTGATTAAGTTTAAAGAAGTCATAAACAGACTGTGGAAAACATGATCCTGTCAATTTTCCCTGATTTAGTTTAATCACACTTTGGAGGTTCAAATGGTTTCAAATCTAAAATTTTACATCATCTTCCTCCCAGCAGTATTTGTGAGGGCATGTCCCCATTGAAGCTGTGTATGTAAAACTTCAGTATCTCTTCTTTTATAATTTAACTAAGATTTTGGGCACAAATGCTGGCAATGGCCATATGAATGTCATGCTTGTTTTTCAAAAGTTTTATCACTTAGAAGTTGTGATTCCTTCAGATATAACAATCAAACGAATCCTTTCCAAATACTATTTAGGAATGTGTTTTCAATAGGGATTGTGGTGCCTTTTGGGGTTGACGTGGTAAGAGAGCATCAAAATGGTGCACAATCTTTTAGATCATCTATCTTAATATAAATTCGTTTTTGTCTTTAAAATTTGAACTTAGACTGAAAATAAACTTAATCTGTGTGTGTGTCTCCAATTGGGTTCATTTCTCTGGCTTTTCAGTTTCAAAATTTGTTCATTTGTATTGTTGACATATTAATACACGTGCTGTAAGTACATGTCATAACAGTGCAACCTCATGAAAATCATAGTATATTATGTGAGAAGAGGAAAAGGCGATGTTATTAAATATACATGTACCTGTACCAAGTCAGAAATATGACAGTAGTTTTCCAATCGTTTGATTTGTTTGAGCTTTTGATTTTGCCATTTGACAAATGATTTTCCGTTTTGAATTTACCTTAGAGTTCGGTATTTCTTTTAGTTTACTTTTCACAACAAACTCTACTTACTTTATTTATATAATGATGATTTTAAAGTGGTTTTGTCGTTGTAAGTTTTATGTTTAATATTGAACTCTGTATTTTTATATTGTGTGAGCTCTCTGTTAAATTAAAATATCACGCATATACTTCTAACTGTTGTCTTCTAAATAGATGTTTTTAAACACAAATGATAAATCAAGTAATAAATCAATGATCCAATAACTATTTTATTCTGATCAACTGATTTATGATGAATTCAATTTCCTTTTCACAGATAGATAAATATATTTTTTTATCCTTTTATATAATATCCAATAGTTGTTTTTATATATTTATTTACACAGCTACAGTGTTGGTACATGAATGGGGACACTATAGATGGGGCCTTTTCGACGAATATCCTACTAGCAGAGATACATATACAAGAGAAATCATTCGATTCTACTCACATAATGGACGATGGGAACCAGTAAGGTAGCTTAAATTATTCATTTCCATACTATAGGGTGATTGAACTAGTTTTAGGAACATTGCCGAGCAGTATATCATATTTCACAATCTCGCAAGTGATATATGATATATAACTCTTCAACTTCGTCAAGTACGAAATATTATTTTAAAGGAAAATGCGCCTTCTTGAAACGAACTTAAAGTATAATCAAGACTTCTTCATGGCATTTCCTTATTTTTCTCTGACATAGTTTTCAAAATGTTTGGCATTGAGTGTTTTGATGAGATAAATACAGAAAGGCACTTAAGACGCACCAAGTTTATAATTATTTTTTTCATTTTGTAGCACTTGGTCGATATCGAGTTGTGTAGACTGTTACTCATCGGGAGTATCATCAGCTCAGTAGTCACTGAGTTGATTCTGACATTATTTTGACCTGCCTTTTTAAAACCGTTTTGTTACATTGAGAAATGATTACGTTTTAACTACCACGATCAAAGTTGACCTTATGTGGATATTGCTATTCTCTTTGGACCCTTTTGACCATATAACTCCCAAGTATTCGATTACCTATACATTCTTGGCTTTCACATTTTTGGGTTTGAGCGTTTATGGTAAAAGAAAAAAGCGCTTCGGACGTACCAAATTTATAAAGTGTCATTTTATTTCACACTATGTTCTACAAAACCATTAAAACTATTTAAAATTTTATCAGTAGTATGGAACCAGTCGGATAATTAGATGGAAAAAGATGGTGAATGTATATCTATACACAGAAATGCTACATCTTATTTTAGCTTCGTTGTTTTGTAATATCACGATGAGGTTTATCTGTAACCGATCTTACGAAAATAATGGTGATAATGATCAGAAGGACGACATTCTTCACACGGCACAGATTTGTCTTATATTATCGATCGGTCGCAGTGATGATGTGTCATTTATTACAAGCAGTTCGTGCTGTGAACATCACCTGAACACTCGAAATTTTTGAATGAGGATATAAACATAAGCAGTACTACACTTTATATCCAAAAGCAATACAGCTTATAGGCATATACGGTAGTAATGATTATGAAATCTACATCCAGTAGGATCCATAATCCCCTAGTACAAATTGGAATTCCAATATATACTAACATAAATTGGAATTCTCATTTGTACCAATTACAATCCGGTACAAATCAGAAATTCAATATTTACATGTATGAAATTGGGATATACAGATGTGTGCTAGGAGGATCCGGGATTATACTAAATTTCAAGTAGGATTACACTGGATCTAATATTTATTTGTTTTGTTATTTTTATCATTTAGAAAATTATATTACGAAAAGCAATTCGTATTTTTTTACATCAAATTTCATAAAATTAGTTTTAGACATCAATTTATTACAACATCTGCGAATGTTTGTTTCTGTCATTTGTTGAGCAAATGAGTTTGGCTTTGAACATGAACAACGAAGAGTATTTTCTTGCACAGTTACAGACGGAAACAGATTTACAATCATCACCCATGTTTATATCAATTTTACACGCTTAAATATGCGAAATTTCCGAGAGTGATGAAGGGTCAATGGAATTGAGTCAAAGGAAATAGACTACGTAAATTTACAAGATCATCTTTGGAATAATAATCGTTTTAAATACTAACCTTTGAGAAAATCTTATAGATTGAATTTGAATCATTTAGCACTTAGATTTCAAGAATCTTGCATGATAGCAAATTTAAATCCGTATTATTTTGTTCTATCACACTTGTGAATTTTATTCCAAATGGTGTCACCTATATTACAATTTTTCTTCGCTAGGGATTGGTCGTAAATAGACAATTTTGTCTTAGAAATGTTGACTTGTGTTTATCCATTTTACACCACTTTATCGACCAACACTCCCTAAAATTTTATTGAGAAAAATAAGTAATATTATAATTTGTGGCTTATGCTCATCAAATTCGTATTATATTTGGCCTTTTAACGTTTTTGATTCGAGCGTCACTGATGAGTCTTGTAGACGAAACGCGTGTCTGGCGTACAATTTTAATTCTGGTTTCTATGGTGAGTTTATCATTGGAGATTAACAGATAACATTTTACAAGAAACTTTTCATTTCGATTTTTAAAGTATATATTTGAGGTTAATATTCTTACAAAGTATTATAAAATTAGCATAATGGTTAAAATAAATAATGTATTACTTTATAATGACTCATATAGAACAATCCAGTATCCTCCTCGTACAAATCAGGATATCCCAATTGTTACAAGTAGATATTGGAATTCTGATTTGTATTGGATTTTAATAAGTATAAATGAGAATTCCAGTAATAATAATAATACTTTATTTCCAAAAGCAATACAGCTTATAACATAATACACATCATATTTCAATACACACATGCATGTATAACAGTATTATATAGATATACAAATGATTAGTAATAGTAGCGAAGAATGATACACATTTATTAATTTAGAAGTTTTCGGCAGCAAACATATATTTCCCTAAATTATTAAGTTCTTTTACATTTTGTAATGATAATAACTGAACAAATTTCAAAGCTGAAGGATTTTCCAATAGCATTATTTTATATATTTTTACGTGTATCTTCATGTTTTCTACATATTTAAACATATTAGAAATGATGAACATCTTCAATTAATCCACCGTTACACATTGTACAATGTTTTCATTTCTGTTTACAGTATAAAAGCGACCTGTTTCAATCTGCAAACAATGTGCATGTATTCTATGTTTACGAATTCATGGTTTAAATACATAATTAACGGCTCCTCCTAGATGAAACTTTAAACCATGTGTATCGTATATATATTGAAAAATATACATTTTGATGTTTCTTCAAAATCGATACTGCTTCATTTACAAAGTGATCAGTAAGCCATTGTTTAAACTCAATGAGCAATTCATCTCCTTAATATGTGCCTTGGTTGAATCAAAATAATTAAAAATATATCTATAGAACATATCAATTCAGTGTATTACGTGGCTTTTCACAGATAGATTCAAACATAGTTTCATAACATGTTTTAATACAATATTATCAGTATGTGATATTTTAAACCAGTATTTAATCATTCTACAATATCTTTCAATATAAAAGGAAATCTTCCTAATTCAAAGTAAACCATATAATTAACTGTAGATTTCCCAACTTTCAAGGTTCGTTTTAAAAATCTAAATGCACCTTTTCAATATCTTCTCCTTTGTGTGACCCCACACTTTAATTTCAATTTAAATAAAATGACACGTATGTGTCAAACAACAACAAAAAGTTTCATACTTATAATAATCATTCTTGATTTTACTATACATAGTAAACACTGCTTTTCAGGCATGATTTTACAACATCTTTTGAGTTTGCAAAAATTGCTATTAAAAGAAAATAGCATTCCTAAGGAAATACACTGATTACTTATTTCAATTTTATCTCCATTAAAAACCACATTTCTTCAGGTTTAATAGATCATCTATTTCTAAAACTACAATTTAGTTTTTTGGCTAGGTTTTAAACAAATCCTGTTCATTAGACCATACATTAACAGAATCTATCATCTTTGTAGATCATGTACAGTTTCACTAAATATCCTAGTATCATCAGCAGTTCATATGACTGCCAACCATGGTTAATCATTTCTATTTACATTTCATTTACATACAATGAATAAAGTAGTGGGGATAAGGATTCCCTTGCATTAGACCATTATTACACACACAAAAAATAAATAAATGATAGAATGGAAAATTCTCCATCTGATTTGAAACATGACTACAATTTTGAAACACTATCAAACGCTTTAATAAAATATCTAAAGCAGCAATACAACCTATTCCTTTACTTAACATATTTGAAAGAAGGGCATGAGGGGCAAAGATGTCATCTGTTGTACTATATCCTGCACTTAACCCGACTGAGCGTCCGTGATAATGCTATATTATTCACTCTGTTTTAGTAGTCTGGTGTTTATTAAGAAATTGAAAAGTTTACCAATGTGTGATACTAAGGAAATTCCTCGATAGTTTCCAGTTTGATCAGTATCTCCTTTCTTGAAAACAGGAATAATGATACATTTGACCCAAAGTTCTGGAAAATTTCTTGTATATAAAATGTTTTGAATAGAGTACACAATACTGGAATCACTAAGTTTTTCTTGTTAGCAAATACTCATTTATTATATTGTCAGAGCCGGCTGATTTGTATCGCTTTAAAAGCGTTAACATCATTCAACTTCTATTTCAGTAAAATCGCAACTAGTTCCGCAAAACCATTTTCGTTTTTCATCAATATTCGGATTAGCAGCACCAGTGATATTATTCACCAATGTTTTAAAATGTTCTTCAAACTGTTGGAGTGTTATATTACTGATCAATAATACCGAGTTTCATTTTCATTTTTAATCATGACTTCAATATATGCGTGGCTTATTATTTTTATTTTTGGTCTTTTATACGTTTCAACTGTTTTTGTTCGGCATCTTGTCATTGTTTTACTTTGCTGTATTTTTCCTGTGATAATGATGGTGATGATGCGTGTGTTCAGTTTGGTAATGTTTCCTAAGAGCAGTTCTCTCTTAATTTCTGTTACGGCTTATTCATGTAATGGGAAACAGCGTTCAAAATTACAGGGTGCTATAGGTATATTTAATAACATAAGAAAACACTGAGGACCTTTATCCCATATAAAAATGCATCCCTATTTAGACATACTTATAATTAACTTACGCTGCAGTCTCCTCGTCTTTAATACCTCTGTTTTACAAACAATTAATATAAGATCAGACATTATTGTTCTGTTGCACGTTCTCCATTTTATCCTTATAATTGGAAATGTTGATACAAATCCAGATTAAAATTTCCGTAATGAATCGAATGCACCGTCATTAAACGATACACAACCACAAAAAATGTTATATTCATTTGCAGTCTCAACATTAGATCCGTAAGAACTAAACTAGAATTGTTTTGAGGAATTTGATATTATTACATTGTCAGAAGCACACTTAGATCCCAGCATTGCTGAAGACGATATAAAGCTAGATTCTTTCGCTTCAAATATAGTTAGGAAAGATAGAAATAGCATTGGTGGTGGATTACTCATATATGTTAAAGATGGTATTGGTTTCAATCGTACTAAAGCACTCGAGACAAAAGAAGATGAATCCCTTTTGTAAATATTCATGTTAAAGATCAAATTTTCATATTGTGTCACACTTATCGATCGCCGAATTCAAATAATAAAAAGTAAAATAGCAAAAATACCGAACTCCAAGGAAAATAACTAATTGACATAATTAAAGCATGCAATCGGGATGGGATTACAGGTCAATGAGAGGATGGTGATTATGATTATGGTGGTTACGGGCGATATGAATTCTGACTTACTTACTACGCAAAATAACAAACTGATTGACACATTAAATTTGTTTCATCTAAACAACGTAATTGAATTACCTACTAAAATAACGAACCATAGTAGCACTCTGCTAGATCCGATTTTAATCATTGACTCTATGACATGTTCCTTTTCAAATATTTAAAAACTCCATGTATAATATTAGTAATCACGATGCGCCTATTGCAGTTCTCGAATGTGCAATGTCTGAGTTTAAATCTTTTAAAAGAGAAATATGGCTATATGATAAGGCTGATAAATTAAAATTTGCTGAGAAATTAGACGAAATTTATTTGAATACAGTGCTTCCGGACAGTAAAACACTAATGAGTTGTGCGCTATTTTTATAATAGAAAAAAAAATGGCTAAATAGTGTAATCCTACTAAACTAGTAACTGTACGACATAATGATAAACACTGGTTTAATAATGACATAAGACGTGAAATTTGAATTCGAGATAGATTAAGAAAAAGTCAGTTAAATTTGAGAGTGAAAATGATACTATGCAGTACAAAAAAATAAAGGCAACAGTAGTATACCGATGATCAAAAGTCATAAATCGATTGAGAAAAAAAAAAAAAAAAAAAAAAGAAATAAAGAAAAATAATAAGAAAAAATTGCCAAAGAAAATGGAAACAAATTTGGATAGTATGATATCAGAAAACCCTCGAACTCAAAAACGTATTGGAAATTAATGAAAATGTTGATTAAATCCAATAAAGGTTCAGAAAACATACTCCCTCTCCTAAATATTATAAATGTTAATGAACTGGATGATATTGTATATGAAGATGAGGAGAAATGTAGTTTGCTAGACAAATAATTTAGTAATGTTAATTTAACCGTATTTGACACAAAAACTGGTAGTAAGTTTTCATACATCCAAATAAATATGAAAGAAAAAAATGATAATGTTCAGATATTAGATCCAAACAAAGCATCTGCCCTGATGTGATAACACATAAAATGCTAAAGTTGTGTCCAGAAAAGGTAGCAATTTTGCTCAATATTATATTCAATAAATATTAACAGTCGGAAAGCTGACCCTGGTTTGACCCCGGTTTGACCCCATTTATTAAAGCAACAATAGAAGTCATGTGACTACCATATTTGGGCATTTTTTGGGTCATTTTTTCGTCAACTGAAACGAGTCTGTTTCCTCCAAAAAGTTATATGAAATCAAAGCATGCTGTACGTTACAAATGCCAATTGTGTATACTTTTTAGAAGTTCTAACATACAAATTGTTTTGATTAAGGGTACTGAATTAGAATACGAAGTCTTCAAACCTCAGGTCGTCACTAGTCGCGTCAACTTTTTCAATACATTAGTTTAAATTTCTTTCTTAACCTCTTGGGAACCTATGCTGAATTTAAAATATGTGATAAGGCTTTTTATGAACTGGCATGTGTCAAATTTGTGCCACTTAATACGCTGTAATACGCAAATGTGCCACTTCGATGTGTCGAAATTTCTGACGAAGCGGTTCCGATAGTAATTTACGAGTTACGTCCCTTTATTTACACTTTTCATGAACAAACTTATTTGTACTATTATATATATTTAGCACCATATGATGTTATTTACAAGTGAATATTATTAAAATAATTAATTATCTATTTATTACTAAATATATTTTTGTACTACAGATATATGTAAAACAAGTAGGTAAACATATATATATTTTATCATTTTAAAACAGTTTCAGAACTGAAATAGGGCTTTACTATTACAGTAAATGTTACTCAGGGCCATAATATATCATTCCAAGAGTTACTTTGATATTTTGGTATATATTTTAACTGCTGTATACAAATAATACCAACACAGAAATAAATTTCTACTTTATAAAAGTCAGGCCTAGCCCAAATATTCATAAATACTGGATCTAGATAGGGTTAAAAGTTGAATTCCCGAGCAATACTGATACCTGATCCTACCTTTTCATATACATTTAAAAGAAATAATAATCAACATATTCTCAATGTAAATTCTTTATAATTTGAAATAAAAGGAAATTGAATTGCGATCTGTGTATAATTAAACTTAATATAACAATAAATTATGTCTCATTGATTCCATACAGGTTCTACTGGATGGACTCAAATTGTAATAAAAGCCCAAACCAATGGATAATTATTTAAATGATTAATCATGAACTTGCGAATAAATAACAAGAAGAAAGATTCGATCTTAATTTTTCTTCTATATCAAGAAAAATAACTAAGCATAAAAGTATTTCAGGGCAGTTTCTAAGTGCTAAGACAATAATTAATTTTAGAACACAAGTAAGTCACACTTCATGTAATTATGAAAATGCTTTGAATAAGAGTGATTAAAATGCAAGTCTGAAAGAGATTGGTTAAAAGTTCAAAGGACAAGACTTTTGTTTCCATTGAACATGTGATATTTGCATTTATTTTTGCAGGATTCCTTCATCACAAAAAGTAATTAATATTTTCAATGAATGATTTTTCCAGTCATCTTAAATTCAAGGTTGTGTACGACACTATAAAATTTCCTTACCTTATTGTTTCAGTGAGAGTCAAACATTTCAGAATAATTAACCCACAGTCAAATTCACAGCTGATCTCGCCATTGCTTTTTTTCAAACAAACACGCTAAATGTGTGTACATTCTGTTCACATGCATGTTGACATCGATGTGTAGGACCAAAAACTACAATGTCAAAAATGTCTTTCCTTCGGAATTTTGTTCAAACGGGGTTTCATAACGGGTGACAGAACGTTAGACTTGAAATAATTTATTTTAAATTTAAGATACGTATGATATTTTGTTTGAAGATTACATATAATCTTAGTTTATCTATGAAAAAAGTAAAACTATTTACCAATTTCGCGTAATATTTTAACATATTTGTTAAAGGACGGCCAATACGATCCAATACGGGTAGTATTTTCTTTAAAAATAAGACACATGATTAAAAATAGAAAGACATCTATTTCTGACTCAATGGCAAGTAAGAATCAGAAAATAGAAAATTTTCCAATTTACCGCCAATTTATTTTTCCGCGAAATTAACGCAATTTCAGATTGGCGGGCTTTAATATCAGTCCCATTGTTGTCTTAAGAAAGTAGCAACAACGGTCGTTTCTAAAGGCTTGCTTTCCGACTGTTAAAGAGATAGCAACTATCCAACCAGCTGGAAGAAAGCTATCGTAAAGCGGTTTACTAAAACTGCATGTATAGAAATAAAGACGTCTAAACTGTATGAATTTGTATTGATGACTAAAGTACAAGATAACGTCATACGTATCTGACGTTAGATACAATAATACCGCGCTACAGTAACGTATTCTTCTGTGCGTGATTTCCAACAATAGCAAATCTTTTACCTATTTCCAAAAGGAGATACATCTTTGCCTTTAAAATACAGACCGATATCTATAATAAGTTGTGTTGAAAAGAAATGGAAAGAGTTGTGTTTAAGCACTTGTACAATCATTGACATGCTAATACATTATTTACGAATATCAGTCAGGCTATCTTCCTAAAATTTCATTTATCAATCAATTCTTAGAAACATACAACTGCATATTAAATTCTTTGGAAAAAAGAAATAAATTGTTTTGTTTTCTGTTACTTTTCTAAAGCATTTGACAAAGCTTAGCACAGAGGCTCTTAATGCAATCTGAAATATTATGGCATTGACGAAGGCTTAATACATTGTTTCGAAGATTATCTTCATGATAGAAAACAGAGAGTAGTGTTGCAAACTTCTTCTTCATATTTTTGTAATGT
>JAASAO010002107.1:0-18766 GCA_017311375.1 Mytilus coruscus
TGGGCTCACACTTCTGGCATGTCTGGGCAACTAGGATGACGTCATGAAGTATATGTAGCTTCATGTCAATCACTTAATTTTTGCTGACACCAAAACTATATCTAGTTGCCCATATATGTGTTCATGGCATTCATTTTGGTCATTTTCCATTTTATCAAGTTGATGTCATAGCAATTTTTTTCTTTAATTAAAGAAATTCAAAAGCACAGACAATTTATTTCTTTAGAAACGTTTTGAAAGCATTGACCATGTTGACTTTGTAGACTGGTCGTACATTATTTCAACATGTTCAAAGTAACCAAATTTTTTTAATGCAAACAAATAATAGCATTTTCTTTGACTTCCGCATCTTGATGAATATCAAAAAGATTCTGATTTTTTAGCAAAATAAGCTTAGCTTCTGACATTAAACCATGATTAAAATTGCCTGTAGTTAATAGAGTCTGGTCATTTCAAATTCATGCATGCACATACATTGAATCTATTGATTTATTGCATTAAAACATACTCCTATTCAAATGCTCGTCAAATATTGTTTATTTTTGTCATTTTTGTTCAGCCACCATTGAAATTTATATTTTACCACAGTCCGAAGTCTGGTTAATATATAACGATCAAAATTTGTACCACCTTACTGTAACTACATATATACATTTGTACATACAAATGTATTTAATTTTGTTAAATTTATACTTTTTGTTTACTGAAAGACAGGTTTTTCAATGAAAATTATAATTCTTTATCATTTTCATTTTTTCCTTAAAGTATACAACAGTGCTAAATATTTAGTTTGTAATTCCTGACAAGTGAAAAAATATTATTGTGTAAATACATGCATTTATACATTGTAAAAGAAACATAAAACTGAGACAGCTGAGCTGTATAGGTATTCTTAAGTCATGAAATCAAATGAATTGGATTTCTACAAATACATAAAAGAATTAAATATGAATAGGACACAAATCAATTTCATGCAAATAGCAAGATATTTCATTGCTCATGTAAACATTATAGCCCTGTTAGAGGAAGCATTAAGTCTCATGACCACTTCTCTTTATTAGTTTCAAAAGAGAAGTCACTTCCTATAATTCATACATAAATGAGCCTACACATAGTCAGGGTACTACTTGTACAAGTTAATTTTATTTACTTGAAGAAGAAAAAATATACACATATAAGTAAATAAATAACGTTTGAATAATCTCCTTAATTTTCTCAAAATTTACTTGCATAAGTAATTTTTCTTACATGTCTTACAATCCCACAAAATCCTTAAGTTTTGAGATGTAAAATCATGCCTTTAATGATTTTTCCCAGGTTTGCTCAATTTTCTTTATTAAAGTTCAATGTTTCATCTCATTAATTCAACAAAGAAACTGATTGAGCAAAGATCTTGTATATTTGCGCAAGGCCTTCAAAATTGCTCCTTTGGGGCTTGTAAATGAGCAGTGTTATGAAGATAACAGACAAATGGGATTTTCATTGTCCATGAAATTACACTTAAATGAAAGACATCTGCAAAGGGTACACAATTTAAAATTCTATTAGAGCAAAGAAATCTTAATAATTCAAGAAAAGAAGAAAGCATGACTTTTTACTTATACAAGTAAAAATTCTGAATGTCTAAGGACATAACTAAGACAATTTTTTTTTTACCTATACAAGTAAATAAAATTCATTTGTATAAGTATCCTACAAATTTACTTATATGTGTATATATTTTTTACTTCTTCAAGTAAATAAAATTGCTTGAATAAGTAGTACCCTGACTGACATATGACCACATGTACTTATCAATTACTTTCAAAATTATTTTCATATAAAATAAGAAGATGTGGTAAGATACATGTAGCCAATGTTTATAATTTTAATATTTTTCAATAAAGGAGTAGGCCGGTAAGACCCCTTTTGGCCCCAAAATATAGCATTTTACAAATTTCTTGAAAATAAAACTTTTAGCTATTTATTGAAAGTAGAATACTTTTGTACCATAAATACGGACTGTTTTTGACAATACAATGCACATGCATTCGGTACTAGTGTAAGACATAATAGTGTCCTGTGAAAAGTGTCCACCTGGACAGTTTTCATAGAATTTAGGTATTAAGTAATGTCCATTGCCATGAAATATTGTCCCTAAGTGGACAGAATTTTACAGCAAAAGTCATGAAATAGTGTCCATTTATAGCAAAATGTTATGAAATAGTGGACATTATTTCATGGGGACATTATTAAATCCTATGAATTGTTATTAAATTGTGTCCTCCAATTGAAGTAATACAAAGGTCATTTAAATGTTTTATTATACATGAATTTTTATCAAATAAGAAAGATTGATTAGAAATTGATTAATATAAACAAACAAATAATGGATGAAAGTGAATATAGAGAAATTTAAATGGAGGCAAAACAGTCTCTATGAATATTTCTAATGATTTGATAATATTTGTAATTAAATTATTGAATGTTTGACATGAACTTTAAAAATGAAAACATGATATTTGTTTACTGCATCTGTTACTTATTTGATTTTAAATCATTATATATATATTAAAAAAATATAAATAAGAAGATAAGGATGGTATGAGTGCCAATGAGACAACCATCTGTCAAAGTTACAATGTATTAAAAGTTAGCAGATTATAGGTTCTAGTAATAACATGACAATGGATATTATTTATTACTTTGATTATATCAAAAAATGTCCTGGCGGACATAATGTCAACTGGACATTTTTTTCACAGAATTGTAGTATTAAATAATGTCCATGTTCATGGACACTTTTTCATACCTAAGGACATTTTTTCATGGGACATGGACAGTATTTACTATGAAATAATGTCTGGTGGACATCATTTCATGGGGGGCATTATTAAATCCTACACTTAAGCACATTAAATTCATGCAAAATTACTGAAATCTTCAAAATTTTAGAATTTGTGCTAATTTTAAGACGGTTTTTGTCTAAATTTGAAGTGACCGCATTTGTGTTCAGTCTTAATATTTAAATATATGTTGTATTTGATGATAATACATAACATATTATCATATAAAGGTTGAGACTGAACACGAATGCGGCCACTTACATTTTAGACAAAAACCATCTGAAAAGTGACGTTTTATGGTACATTTGATAGATTTTTCATATTCATGAAATTTAAGCTTGAATTTGAGCGTCTTTAATGACCAACTCAGTTCAAATCTTTTACATAAACTAAATGAATCGACTGAAGTAGACACTTTTAAGTGTTTAAAAAATGTCAAAAATCTTTCATCAGATGTACTTTGAATTTTAGGCCAAAACTAGCCTTTGCCCGACCTTCTCCTTTACCATTTATTTACATGATCATGATGAACGACATTCTTGATATACATGTATTACGTATGACTCACATGAATACAAATATCATGTATATATATATATACCAAATACCTTTCATAATAAAGATGCATTTCTATTAAAAATAAGGGAGACACAAATACACGTCACTAATTTGACACTTGAAGATTTTTTGAAGGAAGTACTTCTACTCCTAAACAAAGAAGTTTAATAGATTAAGCTTTACACTTCCTTCCAAAACTTTGCCTTTGAAATTTGGTACTTGGACTTTCATCTCAATACATAGTCCAAATAATTATGACGTCTTGGGAGGCTATTTTAAAATTTTGCTTTGACGCCTTCCTGCAGGGTCGGTCTTTTCACCACCGAACACCCAAAAAGACCACTAACCCTTAAGAAAAACAGTAATGTTACACAATAAAACAATAAAATCGATTAAATTACGTAAAATTTAATCCTATTGTCATGTTTTTCACATTTTTATGTGCATTAGTCATGTTAGTGATGTTAAAGTTGAGAATCAAAATTAAAAAAAAAAAACGCTTCCGGATCCAGGAATATTTTTCCGGATTTACATTGTCTGTATTTCATTGTATATTATCTTAAGGTCTTTACTTTTCAATTTTAGAAATAAATTGTTCAAATAAGTTAAAACATTTTATTTAATGTGAAATTATCACAATAATTATATTTAAAAAATGTTAGACTTGAAAGTGTACTGTTCTGCAGGGCTCACGCTACCAGGCGACTAGGGCGAAGAAGTCGCTTTCCGTCCGTCACCGCTTTGCCCGACCCTCAAAAGCGAAAACAAGTCGCCTGTTGTTTACGATACTCGCTTTCAGTCGCTTTCGTCATCGGACGTTTCAATTTTACCAAGTTGATAAAACATCAATTTTTATCGATAATTAAAGAAATTCAGACATAAACGATTCATTTTCTTAAGAAAAGAGGTTTAAGCATTGACTTTACAGTGTGTAGCAGGTTATTTAATTAAAAGACAACTTTTATCACTATATGCACTTCCGTACTTGTTACTCAGAGAGCGTACATCAATCTAACTTTCGCGGCAAAATAAGTTTGTTACTTCATTTGAAAGTGATAAAAGTTGCCTCCAGTAAATGTTTAATCCATTTATTGCATTAAAACGTCATATTCCTTTCCAAATAGCTTGTCAAACATCGTTTATTTTGTAAATTTTCTTCGTCCGCCATTAATCGCTTACTAACTACGGATCGAACCGGACCAGCTATGACCGAAATCCGTATTTTTACAATAATAACTACGGACGATGAATGGAAAAGCTGACAAGAATATTGATCCCAAAAGAAAAGTTACGCATTCCACACGTATTAACAGACTTTTGGTTAAATCTAATTGATTAATGTATATAATTCCATATAATTTATATGGATTGTTTCAAAATATTGATTAAAGTTGCTTAACTACTAATATCAATATATTATGGCCCAGCTTAACTTTGTATATCTTTTTATGAGAAACACTGAATTTCATAACATGATAAACAAGATAGTTTTAATTGAATTGTAATTCACATATTATAATTTCTTTACCTTTTGGACATAAAAAAAAATCTTTTAGTGCTAGATATTTAGTTGGTAGTTTCTCACAAGAACCTAAACTTAAACAACTTTGAATTTGAACTGTTAATTTAATTGTATACTCAGATATGAATTGAACAATATAAAAAGAACATTATTTACATATGACCCTTTATACTATAGTAAAATCAAAACATTGTAGAAGCAGCAAAGAGACACTTCTCTTTCAAATCTCACCACTTCTCCCTATTAGTTTCATAAAGAGAAGTCACTTCTCCTATGATTCTGAAGTAGTGTGAGCCCTGGTTCTGACAAGAGCCCTGTATGACTGTTCTTTTGGTTTTCTTGTTATCATTTCTTATTAATTTGTGTATATATATGTATAAACATATTCATCCACGTTCAGAAGGTAAGTCAAATATATAAATAAAGATGAAAACAATATATTTAGGTGTGTTAGATGGTATTTTAATGTGTTCAGTGGTGTTCGGTGTGCGGTGGTGAAAAGACCTACCGCTTCCTGCATGTAAGGCGCCAAAGAAAAAAATATAATAGCCTTTCAAGACGTCATAATTATTTGGACTACTCAATACGTAACATGCTTTGTTACTCAGAATACAATTTGTGCGTTGAACACCAAATCCAGTATTTTGATTGGTTGATTACTGAGTCTGAGTACGACAGGAGTACTCAAAGTTTTGATGAATGTAAGGCCTGGTGTGTGTTGGAAGAAAGATACATCGAAAATACATTAATCACAGATGATGTTTTGTTGTTGTTTTTTTTCATTCATTGTCATGTATTTGTTAACGTTTTCCGAAAAGACACTCCCTCGGGTCAAGCTTTGACACAATGATTAGTGCAATCTATGATTGGTTTCCTGAAATATTTTTTTTAAATCAATCAATTTTAATGTTTTCCTTCTTTCATTATGATAATTTTATGCAGGACAGACGAAAACTTTGCTCTTTTATTGAGTAGAATCGCCTCAATCCTACAAGTCTTGCATGTCTTGACATCTTAAACCTACCCATAAAATAGCAGTTACAATAACAGTAAAAACTCTTAGACAACAGACAGATCGTTCCCAGGTCATTTTCGTGGATTGTTGTTACATCCCAAATTAAAAAAAATATATACTTCCGGTTTAATATTAAGAGGAATAGATGGCGACACTATCGTATAAAACAAATACAGTTAGTCCCGAACGCCAAGGATTTGTATAGTGCCTATACTAATCCTTGCGAACGCTTATAAAATAGAATTAGTCTATAGAGAAATAAACCAAAAATGAAAGGTGTCTTGTATACACACGATTGTAATTTTCTAAATGAAAAGACTTCCCAGTATATTAGCACAATTCTTATCTGTTAACACGTTAAAGTAATCTCAGCTACGATAAATCATTTTAAGTGAATAAGACGTTTAATCTGTTTAATCTGGGTTAACATAGAGGCCTCGGTGGCCGAGTGGTCTAATTAGTGAATCTACTGTATCACTAGCCTGTCAGCACTGCGGTTGTGCGTTCGAATCCCGAACGACATCGACTCCAATCTTACTAATTATGACAATAAGAAGATGTGGTAACAGATAAGTCCGCATACGAAACGAGTGTCCCGAATTTTGTAACGTTAAGAAAATTATTGAATCAATGCATGTAACGTCACAGTACCCAAATTGCACCTATTCAGCAAAAATAGCAGCGGAAATCTAACAAGTTTTCTTTGAGACTAAACAATTTGCATTTTTATGATTTGACATTATATACGTCTTTCAGCATAGGTAAATATATTTAAATATACACAAAACGTTCACAGTATATATCAACAGATGAAGTATTCATTGGAAAAAGTCAAATCTACGGAAACGTCGCCATGCGACGTCCACAAAAGTCATCTTTTAAAAACGAGAAAATAAAATATGTTACAAGCAACCATTTCTTAAAATGAATACTAAGCATGGACTAATGTCAAATTGTTTTAAATATTTGAAGAAATAAAACAAAACATCTGTTATTCGATTTTTAAGGATGTGAATTTAAGCATGGATGTGAATTTAAGCATGGATGCAATTTGGGTACTCCTCATTACAGAATCATGGATCGTTTGGAGGTCGGTTCAAAACCATTTTCTATGATTCAATATAGATTCAAAATTAAATTGGTGTAGCTATGATAGAAAAAAAGGATACATTTACAAAATAAACACAGAATGTAAACTTTTGTCTGGATCATAAATAAACGTAGGTGAAAAAACTGTCAAAATAGGTGCAATTTAGGTACCGTCACGTTATATGCACTAAACTAAGTCCTCTATGCATGATTCTTTACATTTATTGCGTATCCGTAACTTATAATCAACAAATAAAGTATGTCATTCAGTGAAAACTTTTCCATGCTAATTAACTTCCTTGTTTTGTTGCCGAAATTTACCGAACGTGACCTTAATAAACACTCAACACAGATGATAACGGAGCACATGAACAATATGTGAGATGATAGACATGGAATAGAGCGATGTTGATTTCTTTAATGTTTTCCATTTGTTTATTAAACTTTGTCATAACGGTTGTTAGATTATTTGGTGTATTAAAATTTTCTTTCAAATCAATTATAACACTAATTAAATTCCGCGTTTGTTTACTTTTTCTTTCATCACGGCACTTGCGCTGATTAAGGTCACTGCAAGATACATTCAAAATTCAGTAAATTACTTTTAAATCTGAAATCCTCAACACCAAATTATATGGTTTACGGGGAACTATAGGTCGCCATCCGGTCGACATAGATATAAAAGTTCGAGCAGTATTATTTTGGTCATATATTTGATATCCGACAAACAAGCAACGTTTTCCTTTATATTATATCAACTTTCTCGCCATTAGAACGCTCAGCATAACATGCAGACTAGAACACAAATTTTCCTTACTAAAAATTGGTTAAAACTGATATAAAGCAAAGATTGATGTTGTGACTATGACTTTGTCTACATGTCCGTGATTATGCAATACAGTGTTAACGTTGTTTCTCATATTATGACGTTGTGTGATAGTGACGTGAGAGGAGAGAGATGTTTGTATGGGACTGTTGACGAATGAACACATTTACTGAAATGGTGTGAACTGTCGGAGTGTATGCCGTGTGTTTGTATATTATGTGAACTTTTAACGTCTGTATGATACATGCAGTGTGAATAAATCGTGTTATTTTCTACAAAGATGGTGTTTGTTTATAAATATGGACGCTCGGAATTCTACGTTTACAACAATTGTTATACCAGTTTCTTCAGAATTGGAATTCGCTAATAAAAAAATTGCTATATATCCGGGCATTCCGACTTCCACCACTGTTAAAACTGACCTCCATCAAATAGCCAATAGTGTTGAAAGTGGCGTTAAACACCAATCAATCAATCTGCTATTAAATCGGCTTATGAACGACGCGTGTCAAACTGAACGTTTGAGAAATGAGACACGTACCTGCTATTTTGCCTGGAAATTTAAAAAGATGTGTTATCTTAACAAATCAATTGCCTTCTGAAAATCTATCAAAAGCGATAGATGTTGCCATACTATTTTAATTAGTAATAGATCCTATAAATATCAACATTTTAACTTGCTTTCCTTTTTAAATGTTGTTCAACAATCCGTGTAAACAAGCCACAATTTTTACAGTATGCATCCGTAGTGTAAATATGTTTAAGAGCATCGATGCGCTCACCGTCGACAAAAAGCTTCATATTGTGACTAGCAGCTGGTATTTAACAATATCAATATGCAGACAACCTGATAATCGGTACATATTATGTCCGACTCTAAATAAAGTTCGATTACTTACTTACTCACGGGTAGTAACGTCGTCATATCGATGAGCGTTTAGTACAGTGATTTTGTCATAGTTTGGTTAAGTTGGACATGATTGTGTTAAGTGTTTTTAATGACAAACAATGACACAATATCAACATTTGGATTTCTTGCTAACGGAACTTCTGAACATAAATCCAGGGTGGCTAATATCTTTGTCTATAGCTAATATGTTAGTCCATTAAAATTTGTATCATATAGTTGATAATTTGACACAGAATGATCCTTGCGTATGTCAAAATTTAAAAGTTGCGTATTCGTTTCTCATGCATAAAAAAATATTTTTTTACTGTCTGAGTGTCTGTTACATCACATATTTCATTATAATATAAGACTGCCGTCAATTATTAAAAAAAATAGCTACATTCGTACACAAATTAAGATTATACGGAGTCATGGTTTGGTTCAGCAGTGTCATGGTTTAGTCCATGTTCGTCATGGTTTAGTTATGTGATTCCTGTCGTATATGATGGAAGAGTAACGATCAAAATAAACAGAAATTATACAACTATTGAAATACTGTTAAACAAATATTTTCACTGATACCTTTTTTTTCTCTCGCGTTTAACCAATTCTATCCTATTAAGAGGCAATATATTGTCGCCATTTTCTAATGCTGTTGTTTTGTTCCCATACGAGTAGATCTTCACATATATTACGTTGATCTTCTACTCGCAAAAATACATCGCTCGAGAAAATAAGTCATCTACAGTAAATTTAAGATATTATCATTATAGAACACGCATGCATGAAGAAATCACGAGGCTAATATATGTATAATGCACTTCAAAGGCAATTTTCTTTAAGCTTTATTTGGAATACAAAAGGACCTAAGAAAGCACATATAGTTATATATAATAAGTAGATGCGTTATGATTGCCAATGAGACAACTATCCACCCGAGACCAAATGACGTAGATGTTAGCAACTTTAGGTCGCCGTACGGCCTTCAACAATATACAAAACCCATACCTCTTAGAAAGCTATAAAAGGCTCCGACAAATTAAATGTAAAGCAATTCAAATGAGAAAACCAACGCCTAATTTATGTTCAAAACAATGAGCGAAAAACAAATATGATATACAGTAACAAACGACAGCCACTGTATTATAGACTTTGGAGTTGGAACAGGTACATGCAAAATATGGCGGGATTAAATATGTTTGCGTGCTCCCAACCATCTCCTCGCCTTAACCTGGGCAGTGCTGTAACAGCACAACAAAGAATAACAAACTATAACAATCAGTTAAAAAGGACATGACTCATCAGATCGATACAAAGGAAACTAATCAAGTAACATAAACACCAAAGACACAAAGAACCTATCTGTGAGTACTCACATTTACTAGAAAGTAAAATAACAAAAATACCGAACTCCCGGATGGGAAATTCAAAACGGAAAGTCCTTTATAAAATGGCAAAATCAAAAGCTCAAACACATCTAACGAATGGAAAACAACTGTCATATTCTTGACTTGGTACAGGCATTTCCTTATGTAGAAAATGGTGGATTAAACCTGGATTTATAGCCAGCCAAACCTCTCACTTGTATGATAGTCGCATAGAATTCCATTATATTGACAACAATGTGTGAGCAAAACAAACAGACACAACAGGCAAAAAACGCCAAAAATCGGGGCACAGCAGCCAACACTGCAACACAACCTCAATTACCACAAAAACTAGAAGCTAGTTCCAAGCCAATAACAACTGATCAAAAAAAATTATGAACCCAGGACAAAACGTTACTTTTTTTATTTCAGAATGGAATTCTGCTGCCAGCATTCATCTTCGTCAATCTTATTCTCTGCTATTAAGAACGATGATTTCTTGTTTTGTCGAGTCAAAATAAGGTCGTACAGTTTAAATGTACTTGTGTACCAAACAAAATAACACGTGTATCTTGGAATTTAAATTATGTTTTTCAATCACATTTAATAATGTACAATTTCGCATACTAAATAATAGATCGACAGAGCTTTTTCTGATATTATCGAAACTTAATTGCATAAAAACGATAACTTAAACGGGTTAAGTGATACCACACAATACATTTATACAATATGATAAAAATATAATAATTTGTATTCATTCCTAATAATAATTGATCAAAATGGACATTATATCGACCTTATTCTAATTTTAAATTGTGAGTTTTCATATATTTAAATTCGGAGTTTTGTAAGTAGTTTTCATAGTAATTATCGTTTGATTAGTTTTGTAGTTGGGTTAGTGTATCATGGGCGTACAACCCCACATCTCCTTTTATTCATCATAAACATAATCTGGTTCAAAATAAAAACAACAGATGTATAGTTTGCTAGAAAAAATATAAAACAAAAATCATTTTTGACTAGCTGCTACGTTTTGCAACTTTAGGTAGACGTCTTGAACCATTTGACTAGTGACGACGCTCACAATATCCCCGGCAGAGTCCATCATGGACATTTGGAGAAAAGATTCTAGATTTCTGTTTTGTAATTTATTTGATCGAATGCCAGTTAAAAGAGTAGTGGCTATATTAATTCCATCTTAGGAAAGTGAAAATGTATAATGTACGGTTTGCCGATTACGCCCACTGAATTTGGTTAAAAAGGCTTTTTTCTTCTTAGTCAATTGGTAAATTGTGTAACTTCGTTTTTCACAAGCGCCTTCAAACAAACTATCAATATTAAGGTGAAACAAATATGCATTAATTTGGATCTAAACCATGGCCAATTTGATCAAAACCATGACGAATTTCTAGACACTTAACGGAACCCGATGTCAATCGCTTAACCAAACCATAGCAATTTCGATATTCTGGTTATCCTGCGTTAATTTCTTAAAAACAACAATTTCAATGTAGATCGTTTGACTAACAATATAGAGTAAAACATCTTCTTTGCTTTTTATTTTCTCATTTGAAGAGAAATGAGGCAATCGTTCTGGGAAGTAACCTAACTAAACCATGACCAACTTAACAAAACTATGACAAAATCACTGAACTAAACGCTCCTCGATATGACGACGTTACTACCCGTGTTACTTCAAATTTGGATCTCCTGCCAAGTTCAACTTAAGTATAGATATTGCAATTAAATTTGTTTTGTATTTTGATATTCTTATTCTAGATATTAATACTGGAAATTCAATTTGTACTACGATCGAGGATCCTTGATCTTACTGAGTGGCCCAGTTGCATTTGTAACATATACATTTATAGACCTATATGTATTTCAAAACTTTTTAATTGCTTTCAAGAACATATTACTGAAAGTATAACTGCTACGAATCATTTTTTTTTTATCGAAATTCAGAGTATAGTTCAATAAGGAGTAGACTCTAAATCAAGGATTTGTCTTACTATAAAAACATAACAAATCCTTGTCTATAAATGCATTAAAAAATTCATAAAAATCTAAAATACCGCCCAATTAGATAAAAACTTTAACAAACAGCCTAAAATAAGTTATAATATATAGGAATAAATATTTACTAACAAAATAAAACATAAAACAGTACGTAGAATAAAGGGACATTCCCCAAGCACCTTACCTGTGGAATAAAGAAAATAGAATATAAAAACTCTGTAATGAGGAATAGAAGATGAGATGCATTTTCTTTTAACATGTAAAGCTTTGGTTAATGTTAGATGTCCCTTTCTTATTAAAATATTTAGTAGACATTAATAAAAATATTTCAAAATTGATAACAAATCTCTTTTATATGGTTAATGGGAAATGAAGTTTTGATAATAGTTTGTCAATTATTAGAGGTATTAAATAAAACAGAAATACATTGTTAAATTAGATTATATTTGTATAGAGTTAAAGATATATATGAATATATATGCATTTAAATTATGTTATTTACATTTAATTAGTAATGATAATACATAGGGGTGTGCTGTCCAGTAAAGGGTCCAGAATAACAAACAATTGGTCATATTATATTTTTTTATTAATACAAATTATATAGGCAGTGGCTGTTTTGCCGGCACCGGCTGGTTATTTTGCAGGGACAGGCAAATTAGAAAATAGCATATTTTTCCGGCTCTATGTAACATGTGTAAGTCGAAGCCAATTTGCCAGTAAAACACGATTTTTTTACACATATGCAATTCAAAGAACTGACTATTATTTCAAAAGCAAATTTAATTAAACATTTATGATTTTTGAAGCTATGTGATAGGTTTTGTTAGATTGTATAATGTTTCATCAAATTTGTATGCAATCGGAGATATTTAACTTTTATCCTTTTTTACAAAATACAGCTGGGACTATTATACAAGTACTTAGTATAATAGTCCCAGCATACAGTTAAAAAATCTGAGATTCTATTCTTATGCATACATGTAGCATTAGACTGTGACTGATTTTAGAAGTAACTTCACCTACAGGTTTTGATATGATTTCATTGCTACAAATAGATGCTAAACATTTTTATTTTTATGTCTGTTTACAAATTCTTATTTCCACTTGGACTCATAAATGATTATGTTTATAAACAATTATATATGTATCTCCAATATTGTTAATGTTATTTTTTTTATTTTAAAACTATATGAGTAATAATTTGATTCTTTTATGTTGGCAATGCACATTTTCGTAGTACTTTTCAAAAGTAAATATTAAAATTCCCTCGTTACAAAGAACCGGCGAAGTAACAAATTCACTATATTGCCAGCGCCGGCAAAATATCCATTGCTATAGAAATATGCTTTTTTGCCGGCTTTAATTAAGATATTTTAATCAGAGCCGGCAAAATAGCATATTTTCTATTTTGCCGGCGCCGGCAAAATAGCAAATGCCTACAAATTTCTTATTTCATTTACTTTGATATAAGATGTTATATGGGTCATTTAAAAAAAAATGTCGAATTTTGAAATTGCAAAATTGATTTACAGTTACTAATTCAAACAACCCTCTTCATAAGCAAATCAAAACAAACAGTACTTATGGTATATATATAATTTGTAAAACATATAAAAAGATGCAATCTTAATAATGTCATACAAGAATACATATATTGAAACATTTTTTGATAGGTTGTGCAATATTTTGTCTCTCCTGTTACCATGTTCAAAAGAAATTTCGGGTTATTTAGAAAAGACTTCGATAAAATGTTAAGCTTGTATTTCATAGCCAATAAGATGGTTTTCAAGAGTATAAGCTTCTACATATTTTTGTTCTGTGAAATGATACATTATTTGTCAATTTTCCATGTTTTACTGAAAATGCCTCTAAAATTGTTTTCAAAGGTGATAAAAATAACCACCAGTAATGCAAGTCTAAGAAAGTAATTCATAATGTTCAGCATTTTTTTTTCTCTTTCTAATAAACCCAAAATCAAGTAATTCCCTCGTATGTTGGTTTACTTCTGTCTTTATTTTATTGGTAACAGGAACGTACGTTAATGATATATCACCATGCATATTAAGTTCTATCCTGTTACCCACCCTTTTTGTCTATCCTGTTACCGATAGCAGTATTGCATCTGCAAATGCTAAATTGCGAAAATTAAGACGTTATAACCTTTAAAAGATGAGTTAAAACAACGAAACATTTCATTATGTGTATAACTATATGTGATTATAAATTTTTAAAGACGTTTCTGTCAAATATTGTCTATCCTGGTATACTGTAACCATAGTAACCATAGTAACAGATAGACATAACAGGATAGACCGATTTCTTCATTTATGAATGCTGTTGTCAAATAACTACTCCTTTTGATGAAGTGATAATGTTTTTCTGTTGTGATTTTGGTTTCCAGTACGTTATTGCATGCACTTTTACAAGTATAATATTGGTGTAATCAGAGACATATATATGTCTCTGGTGTAATTAATAAATATGTTGGAAACAGCATAGACATGACAAAAGGGTACTAACTATTTTTTTCACTTAATGTCTTGTTTCTTTTCTCTACACTGTTATGCAAGAAACGTGCTGTGTTAAATTTTTAGGTTGCTTTGCGCTTTTGAATTCAACACTCCGACTAGTTCAATATTTACAGGGAGAACAATTTAACGGTTGATTTTTAAAGTAGCGGTAACCAGTAACAGGATGGACATGAACTTCCATAAATAATCAACTAAATTTTTCCCACAAAAGGGGAGCCCGGTACCCCTGCCCCCCCCCCCCCCTAATCCGCCTCTGATTTTACCGGTATGTTATGTTTGATAATCAGTATTTTGTAATTATTCTGCTCATTTTGGGTACCGTGTTTGGCAAATAAAGTATTTATTTGTTTGTTTGAAGATCATAAAAGTAAACAGTAAAACCCTTTGATAAATGATAAATGATAATAGAGCAAAGAAAAGATCTACATGTATTGCGTTTTTATATGTAGTTGTACTATCTTGCTCATTATTGTGGTGCTCCATCTGTAGAACGGATGCACAGGTCGCAGAGGTGCTTTATACTTATATCAAATTCAATAGATTCTGTCCCCTTTTCGGTACATGTCCAAATTAAATTTGAACACTCCTTGGTGTTGGGTTTGGGATTGTCCTTATGGCATACATGATTCGGTATGGTATATAAGTAAAGTTGTACATGTATGCTACATTATTACAAACCACCAATAACTTGTCAATGAACTAAGTAGATAACTATAGAGAATACCAACACACAGAATATTTGGCTGCTTGGAGACTTTCAGCCTCCCAAATTGGGGCCAAAATGTGTTAATATAGCATAATCCCTGTTGGGATTCTGAGTCCGGAGCGATATTCTGATTTGGCCGCCTCAGAATTCCAAAAGGGATTTAAAATAACAGACTTCCTATTTAATAGGATAGTGATAGCAATTGAGAATTATGTACCCTTTTGGTGTTTCAATGGTAAACATATGAAAACTTTATAAGAAATCAACACTCTTTCCCCTTGTACTCTTATTTGACAATCATATACTTAATAGATAGTGGATAACTGCATGCAGTGCTAGCAATAATTTCCCTAAAATAAGTGTTTTAATAAAGATATTTGCGAAAACAAATACAAATATGGACCTATTCAAGTACACCTTCTAGGTTGCGCTCAACTTTAGTGACTCAGCATTAGGTTTTTTGGATTGTTTAGGGCTTTTTGTAAATAATAAAGGCCAGCACAACATGAACAAACAAGTGAGTAATCTATGTTTCAAATGTTTAACCAACATGACCAAAATCTATGTAATAATATTAAAGTCTGGGGATTTTCTGCAGGAATCTTGGCTTGAGGAGCCACAAAATCCACATTTTCTATTAAATGCAATGAACCAATAAATATAATTCCAGTGAACAACGTTTCCCTTCGATATATGTACAAAATGGCACATAGCCTGGGGTCCTGGCTCTATTTGTCAGTATACGAAGCAAAGCTAGATTGGGGTGGGATGCCAGGCTAATGGCACATACCTTTTATTCAGTACTTTTGTTGTTTTGATATTACTGCACTTTGAAAAATTGTTGTAATACACCATTTGTATACAGGCCTACAGAAAGGGTTATAAACCTTAAAACATGGACATTTTCTAGTTATATCAGACATGTGTCAGAATTTGGTCAAATGGATTATAATGCCAATATGAGACTTAAATTTATCTTGTGAATTCCTCAAGGTCATTGAATAAGGACTCTTTGGGCTTCTTTACTTTGTTGGGGCCTCTGTGGAAGATTGGTCTAAATAGATCATCTACACTATGCTCAAAAGGTTGTGAGTTTGAACCAGGCTTCAGCTAGATGTACATTTATCTTTAATCTTTATTAAGGGACCAGCTACCATTTGATTTTTAATGGGGGGGCAGGGGGGGGGGGGGCTAGGATGAACAATTTTGTCCTGCATTTTTATTTAGTTGTAATCTCTGTCCTGCCTTTTTATTTTTCACTCTATATTCGGTCCTGCCTTTTTTTTATTAGTTTATCCTGACTTATCCCCCCCCCCATAAAAATCAAATAGAAGCTCCCTAACTAGGATTGCCAGTTTTTCTGTAGAAGGTCATGGTTCTCTCCCAGTACTCTGGATTCCTCCACATGGGTATAGATGATAAAGAAGGAAAGAGAGCGAAGGCCTTTACCATACATGCCATAGCCTGAAACAATAAAATGCCTGTTTTCTTCCACCAATAAAACCTAAGCTGCTACGATGTAGCCAAATGTGCTGAAAATTGTGTTAAACACTAACAATCAGTCAATCTTTACTTTGTAAAAATGACTTTATTCCAGAATTACATGTATATATGTCGCTACTTTAGTTGACATTAACACTTCAAAGTGCAAAGATCATTCATTTTTATTTTGTTGGTAATCATTTACTTTCAATTGTTTTATTCCTGTTTCCTGTGTGCTCATATTTAATTAAACAACAATGTGTACAATTGAATTATACAACAATGAAAGTGGATGATATTCAAGGATAATCATTGCAACATTCTTATGTCGGTGAGGAAAAATTTTTAAATATGAAAATTTCAAAAAATTATATTAGGTTCTGCTGAAAGGGAATGTTTTTTGTTTTGTTATTTTTGTTTTTTTGTTAATTAAGGTTTAATCTAATTTTAATTTTTGCAGGTTTTGTGTTTGTCATGGTATGTCATATGTTTCAGGGGTTAGAAGCTCCTGATCAATATTTGAAAAATATGGGGATATGAAATAGGGCATGTGGATAAATTTACAGCTCAGACATTTGTCAGATGACTGACAGACTATTCTAGCATCTAAGGAAAACAAGTTGACAGTTAGTTGAGAAACATTTATTTTTTTTCCTTTTCAACAATTGCTGGGGGAGGTTGATGGAAAGTTGAGATGACATATTCCTTTTTAACATTTTGTAGAATGATCAGATGGGTATAAACTAATTAAGGGGGTTGTGCGGAAAGGTATGTTTTTTTTGTTTGTTTTGTTTTACTACAATTTGATTAAAATCAGATCTTTCACTTTCCTCAATAAGATTTGCTTGTAGTTTGTGAGCAATTTAAGTGAAAGATCTGGACTGGGTTGCACAAACGTCTATTAAGTTAATAGACTATTAACTTCTAATAGACTATTAAATATCTAATTGACTATTAGTTAATAGAGTGAGTTAATAGCATTGCACGAATCACTACTAAGGCTTCTATTAACTAATAGACTATATAGTGACTATTAACGTTTTAATAGTCAATTAAGTTCCATTTAATTCTAAAATTCACTGTGACACACATGCATTTTCGCGATTTTCATCATTTTTAACGAAGTAATCACAAAAATTTTCTCAATTTTCATCATGATTATCGCGATTTTTACTCAAAACTCCTGTCCTGCCTATTTTTTCAAATTTCATCCTAGCCCCCTAAAAATCTAATGGTAGCTCCTTATTACATTTCTCATTTTGTTTGTTGTGTGGTTAATTTATTTGTTTTGAATAGCCTGCTAACTTTGTAAAATATTATTTTCCTCGGAAGAATATGTTTGATGTTTTTCAATACTTTAAACTTTTTATTGAATAGACATTTTGTTATAATTGTTGTATAATAATCAAATCGGTCGGTTTCGTATCATTTCCGGAATATGGCACATCAAGTCTATGTTATGGTCTTGCAGGATATTTTCTACTTTAATCCTCCTCGGTGTGAAGAAAAAAGTAACGGCCTAATTTATGTACAAAAAAATGAACGAAAAACAATTATGTAACACATCAACAAACGACAACCACTGAATTACAGGTTCCTAACTTAGGACAGGCACATACATACAGAATGTGGCGGGGTTAAACACGATTAACTTGTTTCTAATTGTCATTTTGTCAGTTTCATAACTTTGACGGACAACCCTACCCCTTTTCACTGTTTGCAGTCTTTCTTATTTCTAATATTAATATTACACCAGTTTTGGAACGAAGTACAAATGTATGTTTCACACCCACGAAAAGAAAACTGGATTTTGTTCCCAGAAAATCATTACGAACACCTTCTATGAAAAGACGGAAAATTACATTTTGGAAAGGGGGGTTATGATCATTATAAAAAGTATGTGCATATATAGAAAAGTATAAAGAAAAAGT
>JAASAO010003358.1:0-27309 GCA_017311375.1 Mytilus coruscus
TTCTTTATAAATCATTCCTGCACCGCCTGAATATAGAACACATAGTTGCCAGTTGAAACGACTTTACATGGTGCTAATTCACTGTACGTGTAGATGGTAGCTGCTTCAAGGGAGCTTCTTAAACCAAGGGATCTCTTTAAGAATGTGAAGTCATCTTTCAATAGGTTTTAAGGCCGCCATCTTGCTGACCATTTCGGATATTTGTGTCACAGATAAATAAAGGCAACAGTAGTATACCGCTGTTCAATAGTCATAAATCGATTAAGCGAAAAACAAATCCGGGTTACAAACTAAAACCGAGGAAAACACATCAACTATAAAAGGAAAAAACAGAAAACTGCCATATTCCTGACTTGTTACAGGACATTTTATGAAAAAAATGGTGGGTTGAACCTGGTTTTATGGCTAGCCAAACCTCCCGCTTATATAGCAATGTTAAAATGACTACATTACGTGACAGGAATACAGTACAAATAAACGCAATAACACCCAGGACAGAGAAATACATGAATAAAATTTATAATAGTAAATTACAACATGTAAACCATAGAATAAAAACGGACACCTCTCATGAATTTACGACTTTACGACAGTACACCAGCTAACTATGAATACGTTCCACTTGTCGTAACCACAATCAATTCCTTTTCCTCATAAATGACATTGCCTAAAATGAATGCTACTCATCACCAAATTAATACATGGAATGAACACACAATGGATGTCACTATTGTTGAAGGAAAAGCTTATCCTTCCGTAGCAATTACTGAAATCCGAATCGGTTTCTGTGGGGTTTCTTTTGCTCAATCATAGGTTTTCTAAGGGTGGTTTTAAAATTGTATTTCTATTCATCTTTTTCTTTTGTCCATGTTGTTGTATGTTTTCCTCCTCTAACGGTTTTTTATTGCCAAAATATGTATAGCATGATAGAAATCTACAAAGTTTAAGAAAAGGATTTGTTCAGGTAAGGTGGCCCAATGACGACATCCGCCGCATTTTACCTAGTTTGTATATCTTTTATGCTAAATTCAAAATGCACAGAAAAGGGTAACCAGGCTCGTTTTGACCCTATTTTCAAACATTTTCAGTCTATGAAAATGAGGCTACATCAAATTAAAAAAGTTTTAAAGGTCTATGTCAATATGAAAATCTATGAAATTCAAAATCCAAACAATTTCCTTAGTTGTTTAAAACAACACTTACAATGTATTTTATTTTTAGATTCATGTCCAGATTCAGTCATTTACAAATTTGAGTATTAGGCTAAAAATATTAGTTTATTAGATTTTCTCAAATTTACCCGGTAAATACTTTCATAAGTTAAAACTTGAATAATGTTAGAGGAACATAATTAATCCACTTTTCTGTTCTTAGTTTATCTCGGTATATTCTTATTGATTGTAAAAGTTGGGATCTGATGGTAAAATATTGGTGCCCGCGAGTAGGATTGTTTAATTTGTTGACAAGAATTTAAAATGTATGTTAGCGGCCGGTTCGTCATTTGTTATTCATTGTTCATTATTCAATATCCAATATCCAACTGGCTACTAGCATTTGGTTCGATTTTCAAATCTAACTTAACTCTTATACATAGAATATCAGTAGCCTTATTTGTAAATTCTAATTGCAGATCAGTATGAGCTTTAGTAGACTGATCAAGATGAACTGATTTGCCATGATCGTGAAAAAGGCTACCTGAATTAATTCACAACTTAAGGTTACAGTAAATGGGCTATGTCACGGATTTTGGTAAAATTGTGCATTCAACTTTCAAATTAGCTCGTTTAACTATAACTGAAAATCGAAAAATAATGCATTTATCTCTTTTATTCTCTGAAATATCACTAATTGAATTCTTTCAAAATAGGTGAGCATAAAAGCACATAAAACCGACGAAAAAACGTTCTTAAATTTTTCTTAAAATCATCAAATTTTAAATTTCAAATCCATTGATTTTCTTTAAAAACTATATGTTGTTTTCTACATACATTTCCGTTTTGATGATATAAAATAATCATATGGTCACCGACTTCGTTTTGGTGCATTAACCAATCTGTTACCTAGTTGGTAGTGAAAATGTAAAAAAAAACCAACGTTTTATGGCATTCAACGCGATAACGTTACGCTTATTTCGACCGACGTTTGTGGTATTTTTCACCAAGGAAATACTTAGAATGAAGTATACCGTGAAAACAAAGTCAATGACCATATTGTTATTTTATATGTTTGGGCTGGGTGCTGGTTCAATGTTGAAAGCCCTCTGATAACCTTTTGGTCTTTATTTTTTTTCAAAAAAATTTTTGGGTTTTAAAAAATTTTTTTTGGGTTTTTCCGGGTTTTTTTGGAAATTGGGTCCCAAAAATTTGGGGGGAAGTTTTTTTTAAAAATTTTTTTTGGGTTGGGTTTTTTTATTAATTTTCATTTTAAATTAAATTCCCCAATTTTTTTTTAAAAATTTTTTAAAATTTTCCCTTTTCAAGGAAAGGTTTTAAAATTTTTTAATCGTGAAAACCCCTTTTTTTTAAGGTTGGGAAATGGGGCCCAAATTTTTTTTTTTAAAATTTAAATTAATTTTTTTTTAAAAAAAAAAATTAATCTTTTTTTTTTCCTTAAATTAACCAAAAATTTTTAAAAAGGGGAAAAAATTTTAAAAAAAAAGGTTTTAAAATTTTTTTTAAAAAATTTAAATTTTTTTTTTTTAAAAAATAATTTTTTTAAAAAAAATTTTTTTTTAAAAAAAAGGTTAAAAAATTTTTTAACCTTTTGGGAAAAATTTAAAAAACCCTTTTTTTTAAAAATTTTTAAAAAAAAATTTTTTTTTTTTTGGGGGAAACTTAAAAATAAAATTTAAAAAAAAGAAATTTAAATTTAATTTTTTGTTTTTTGGGTTAATTTTTTTAAAACCCTTTTTTTTTTTTTTTGATAATTTTTTTTTTAAAAATTTTTTTTTTTCAGTTACAAAAATTTTAATTTTTAAAAAAAAAGGGAAAAAAAACCCAAAAAAAATTTAATTAAAAGAAAAAATTTTAAATTTAAAATTTAAAAAAAAAAAAAAATTTTAAAAAAAAAAAAAAAAAATTTTAAAAAATTTTTTTAAAATAATTTTTAAAATTTTTTTTTTTTAAGTTTTTTAATTTTTTTTTTTAAAATTTTTTTTTAATTTTTTTTTTTTTGGTTTTTGTTTGGGGAAAAAAAATTTTTTAGTTTAAAAAAAACCAAATTTTAAAATTTAACCCCTAAAAATTTTTTTTAAAAATTTTTCCCTTTTTTTTAAAATTTAAAATTTTTAAAAAATTTTAAAAATTTTTTTTTTTGGATTTCCCCAAAATTTATTCCAAAAAAATTTTTGGGTTTTTGGTTTTGGGAATTAAATTTTAAATTAAAAATTAAAAATTTTGGGGAATTTAAAAAATTTTTTTTTTTTTTTTCTTTTTTTTTCCAAAACAATTTAAAATTTTTTGGAAATTTTAAAAAAAAAAAAAACCTTTTTTAATTAAAAAAAATTTAAAAAACATTTTTTTTTAAATTAAAACCTTTTTTGAAAAATTTTTTTTAAAAAAAAAATTTTTAAAAAAAAAAAAAAAAAAAAACCCTTTATTTTAAAAAAAATTTAAAAATTTTTAAAATTTTTTTTAAAATTTGGGAAAAACCAAGGAAAAAAAAAAGAAAAAAGAAAAAAACCAAAAATTTTTTTAAAAAAAATTATTTTGAAAAACCGGTTTTTTTTAAAAAATTTTTTTAAGGGCTTTTTGGTTTTTTTTTATTAAAAATTTCCAAAAAGGAAAAAGGGTTTAAAATTAAAATTTTAATTTAAAAATTTTTTAAAAAAAAAAAAAAAAAAAAGGGAATTTTTTTTAAAAATTTTTAAAAAAAAAATTTCCAAATTCCTTTTAAAAAAGGGGAATTTAAAAAATAAAAAAATTTTTAAAAATTAAATTTAAATTCCCCAAAAAAGAAAAAATTAAAATTTTTTAAAGGGAAAAAATTTTGAAAAAAAAAAAACTAAAAAAAAAATTAAAGGGTTTATTTTTAAAAAAAAATTAAAAGGGAAAAGTTTTTCCCCCCAAAAAAAAAAAATTTTTTTAATTTTTGGGGTTTTCTTTTTAAAAAAAAAAAACCCCAAAGGGGAAAGGGGGTTTTGAACCAAAAGGAAAAAATTAAAAAATTTTTTTTATTGTTGTTAAAACAAAAATTTAAGGGTTTTTAAAACCTTTTTAATTAAAAAAATTTTTTTTTTAAATTTCTTTAAAATAAAAAAAGTTTTTTAATTTTTAAATTTTTCCCCCTTTTTAAAAAAACCTTTAAATTTTTTTTAAAATTAAGGGTTTAAAATTTAAAAATTTTCCCTTTAAAAATTTTTTTTAAAAGGAAACCCAATTTTTTTTTAAAAAATCCAAAACCCAATTTAATTGGTTTTTCCTAGGGTTTTTAAAAAAAATTTTAATTTTTTTTTTTTAAAAAAAAAAAAAATTAAAAAATTTTTTCCCGGTTTAAGGGAAAATTGACCCAAATTGGTTTTTTTTTTTTTTTGGGGGGATTTTTTTCCCCCCCCTTTTTTTTTTAAAAGGGGTTCCCAAAAAAAAATTTTTTTTACCAACCCAAAAAAATTTAAAATTTAAACCCTTTCCAAAAAAGGAATTTTTTTCTTTTTAAAAAAAATATTAAGTTTGGGGTTTTTGGAAAAAAATTTTTAAAGGGGGTTTTCTTTTTTTCCCCCTTTTGGGTTTTTTTTAAAAAAAATTGATTAAAGGGAAATTTTTAATTATTTGGGAATTTTTTTCAATTTAAAATTAAAATTTTTTTGGAAATTTCCTTTTAAATTTAAAGGGTTTTTTTTTGGGTTTTTTTTTTTGGGAAAATTTTTTTTTTTTTTAAAAAAAACCCCCAAAGGGCCGTTGTTTTGGGAATCCCCCCAAGGGAAAAAAATTTTTAATTAAAAATTTAATTTAAATTTTGGGAAATTTTTTCCCCTTTTTTAAACCCTTTTTTTTTTTTTTGTTTTTTTTGGGGTTTTTGGCCCTTTAACGGGGTTTTTATTTAAATTTAAAATTTTTTTTTTTTTTTCCCCTTTTTTTTTAAATATTTTCCCCAAAATTAAAATTTTTAAAAAAAAAGGGAAATGAAACCTCTTTTAAGTTGCCTTTTTTTTTCCCAAAAAATTTTGTTTTAACCTTTTAAATAAAAAAAAAGAAATTTTTTAAAAAAAATTTTAAACCCCTTTTTTTTTCCTTTTAAAATTTTAAATTTTAAAATTTTTAAAATTTTTTTTTTATTTAAAATTTTTTTAAATTCCCAATTTTGGGAAAAATTTCCAAAATACCCTTTTCCTTTTAAAAAAAAAACCTTTTTTCCCCTTCCGGGTTTGGCCTTTTAACTTATTCCCCATTTCCTTTTTTTTAAAAATTTTAAAATTTTTTAAATTTTAAAAAACCCTTTTTGGGGTTTTTTATTGAAAAAATTTATCCCAAAACGTTTAAAAAAAAAAAAAGGGGGGGAAAAAAAATTTTTTAAAAGTTGGGGAAAAAATTGGTTTAAAAATTTTTAAAACCCCAAAAAAAATTGGGGGGGAAAAAAAAAAAAAAAGGCAAAAAAAAAAAAATAAAAAAAAATAAAAAAAAAAAAAAAATTTTAAAAAATAAAAAAGGGGCCAAAATTTTAAAAAAAAAATTTTTTTAAAAAAATAAAAAATTTAAAACCCTTTAAATTTTAATTTTGGTTAATTTTTTTTAAAATTTTTTTAAAATTTAAAACCCTTTTTTAAAAAATTTAAATTAAAAAAAATTTTCCAAAAAATTTGAAAAGTTTAAAAATTTAAAATTTTTTAAATTTAAAAAAAATTTTTAAATTTTAATTTAATTAAATTTTTTTTTAAACTTTTTTTGGGTTTTTTTTTTTAAAAAAAATAATTTTAAAAAAAAAAAAAAAATTTTGGGTTTTTTTAAAAAAAATTTAATTTTTTTAAAAAATTTTTTAAAAAAAAAAATTTTTTTAAAAAAAAAAAAATTTTTTTTAAAAAAAGGGGAAAATTTTAAAAAAAGGGGTTTTTTTAAAAAAAAAACCCTTTTTTAAAAAAAAATGGAAAAAAATTTTTTTCCTTTTTAAAAATTTTAATTTGGGGAAAAAATTTTAAAAACCTTTTTTTTAAAAAAAAAAAATTTTAAATTTTAATTGAAATTTTGCAAAATTTTAAATTAACTTTTTTCCCGGCCCTTGGAATAAAAAAAACCCGGGGAAACTTTTAACAAAAATTTTCCAAAATTTAAGACATAAAATTTAAAAATAAAAAATTAATTAAAAAAACCCAAAAAGGGAAAAAAAACCAAAAAACTGGAAAAATTAAATTCTTTAAAAAAATTTTTTTTAAAGAAAAGGTTTTTAATTCTGGAATTTGGGTTTTTTTTTTTTTAAAAAATAAACGGAAAAAAAAAAAAAATAAAAAAAGGGGAAATAAAAAAAAAAAAAAACCAACCAAAAGCAAAATTTTTTTTAAATTTTCCCAAAAAAAATTTTTGGGTTTTTGGGCCTTCCCCGCAAATTTTTAAAGAAAATTTTTTTTAAATTAAATTTTAAAAAAAACCAAATTTAAAAATTTTTTTTTTTTTTTTTTGGGTTTTTAAAAAAGGTTTTTTTAAAATTTTTTTTTAACCTTAAAAGGGAAAATTTAAATTTTTTAAAAAAATAACCCAAAAAAAAATTTTAAATTATTTTTTTTTAAAAATTTTTAAAAAGGTTTAAAAAAAAATTTTTGAAAATTTTTAAATTTTTTAAAAAAAATTTTGTTTTTAAAAATTTCCCCAAAAAAGTTTTTTTACCAAGGGGAAAATTTAACCCCGGGCCGGCCCATAAAAAATTTTTAAAAAAAAAAAAAAATTTTAAAAAACCAAAAAAATTTCCAAAAAAACCCCTTTTAAATTTAATTTTTTTTCAAATTTTTTTTTAAAAAAACCATTTAAAAACCCAAAAAAACCCTTTTTTAAATTTTAAATTTAAAAATTTTCCCAAAAAGGGAAAACCCAAGTTTTTTTTTGGTTTGGAAAAAAAAAAAAAAAAATTTTTACAAAATTTTTTAAAGGAAAAAAAATTTTTTTTTAAAAAAAACAAAGGCCCAAGGGAAAAAATTTTTTTTTTTTTCCTTTTAAAAAAAAAAATTTTAATTTTAAATTTTTTTTTGGGGGAAAATTTTGTTTTCGGAAAAACCCTTTCCAAAAATTTTTTTTTTTAAAAATTTTTTTTCCAAAAAATTTAATTTTTTTAATTTCAATTTTTTAAATTTTCTTTTTTGAAAATTTTTTTGGGTTTTAAATTTCCATAATTTTTTTAAAAAATTTAAAAAAAAAAAAAAATTTTTTTAATTCTTTTAAAAATTTTGGGTTGGGTTTTTTTCCCCGGGGAAAACCCCTTTTTTTTTTTTTTTTTTTTTTTCCTTTTTTTTTTTTTAAAATTTTTTCCAAAATTTTTAAAAGAAAAGTTTTCCCCTTTTTTTTTTTTAAAAATTCCTTTTCATTTTTTAAAAAAAAGGGGGTTTAAGGCCAAAAAAAAAGGGGGAAATTCCCAAAGGGGGGGCCCCAAAAAAAAATTTTTAAAGCCAAAAAAAAATTTTTAAAAAAATTTTAAAAACCAAATTTCTTAAAAACCCCAAAAATTTAAACCAAAAAAAGGGAAAAAAAAAAAACCCCAAAAAAAAAATTTGGAAATTTGGGGAAACAAAAAACCAAATTTTTATCCCTTTTTAAAATTTTTTAAATTCCTTAATTTTTAAAAGGTAAATTTTTTAAATAATTTTTTTTTTAAAAAAAAAATAAAACCAAAAAAAAAAAAAAAAAAAAAAAAATTTAAATTAAAAAATTTTTAAAAATTTTGGTTTTCCCAATTTTTCCCCAAATTTCCTTAAAATTTTTACCCAAAAAAATTTTTTTAAAAACCAAAATTTTAAAAATTTTTAAAAAAAGGCTTTTGGGGGAAAACCAATTTTTTCCCCCAAAAGGGGTTGAAATTAAATTTCACCGGGGGTTCTTAATTTTTTAATTTTTTTTTTAAAATTTTTTAAAACCCCAAAATTTTATTCCCATTTGGGTTTTTTTCCTTTTTTCCCCCCGGTTTTGGGGGGAAATTTTTTTAAAGGTTTAACCAAAAAAAAAAAAAAAAAAAAAAAAAAATTTTTTTTTTAAAAAAAGGAAAATTAAACCAAAAAATTAAAACAAAAAAAAATTTTTTTTAAAAAAAAAATTTTTTTTTAAAAATTTTGGAAAGGGGCAAAACCCAACAAAAAATTTCAAAAAAAAAGGAAAAGGGTTTTAAAAAAAAAGGGGGAAAAAGGGTTTTAAAAAACCCCCTTTTTAAAAAAAAATTTTTTAAATTAAAAAATTTTTTTATTTTTTAAAAAAATAAAAATAAATTTAAAAAAAAAAAATTTTGGGTTTAAAATTTTTATTCCCTATTTAATTTCCAAATTAAATTTTTTGGTTTAAAGGGGAAAATTTTAAAAAAAAAACCCCAAAAAAACTTTTTTTTTCCAAAAAAAATTAAATCTATTTAAAAAAAAAAAAATTTAAAAAAAAAATTAAAAATTAAAAAAAAAAAAAATTTTTTAAAAAAATTTTTTTTAAAGGGGCAGGAAAACAAAAAAAAGGGCCCCGGGAAAAAAAATTTTAAAGAAAAATTTTAAAAAGAATTTTTAAACAAAACCTTTGAAAAAGGGGAAAAAAATTTTTAAACCCCCCAAATTTTAAAAAAAAACCCCAAAAAATTTTTTTAAAAAAATTAAAATTAAAATTAAAAAAATTAAAAATTTAAAAAAAAAAATTTTTTTTCCCCTTTTTTTTTAAATTTTTTTTTATGGAAAAAAGAAAGGTATTTTTCCCCAAAATTTCCCAAAAAATTTTTGAAAAAAAAAAGGAAATTTAAAAACCCCCCTTTAAAAAAACCCCTTTTTTAAAAAAAATTTAAAAAAACCAAATTTCCCCTTTAAAAAATTTTAAAATGGGAAAAAAAAATTTTTTTAGAGGGAAAAAAAAAAAATTTTAAAAAAAAAAAAAAAATTTTAAAAAAATTTTTTTTCCCCAAAAATTTTTCCCAAAGGGGAATTTAAAAAAAGGAATTCCTTTTAAAATTTTTTAAAAAAAAATTTAAAAAAAAAATTTTAAATTAAATATAAAAAAATTTAAAATTTTTCCCCAAAAAATTCAAATTACAAACCAATTTTTGTTTTTGGGGAAAAAATTTTTGGGGGAAAAAACCGGCCCAAAGGGGAAAAATTTTAAAAAAAATTTAAAAAAATTTAAAATTAAAAATTTTTGGGTTAAAATTAAAAAATTTTTTTTTTTAATTTTAAAATTAAATTTAAAATTTTTTTTTTGGGGGTTTTTTTTTGGTTTTTCCCTTTTAAATTTGGAAAAAAGAAAAAAAAATTTAAATTTTGGGAAAAATTTTTCCCGGGGAAATTTTTCCCAAAAAAAAAAGGGGGAAAATTTAAATTCCCGGGGAAAAAAGGGGTTCCCAAAAAAGGTTTTGGGGAAAAAAACCGGGAAAAAAATTCCCTTGGAAAAAACCCAAGGGGTTTTTTATTGGAAATTTAAATTTTTTTTTTAAAAAAAAAGGTTTTTAAAAAAAAAACCCCTTTTAAAAAAAAAAATGGAAAACCAAAATTTGGGTTAAAAAAGGGGGACATGGGAAACAAAGGGAAAATTTTTTTTTTTAACTTCAAAAATTTTAAAAAAAAAAATTAAAATTTCCCGGGTTTGGTTTTTTAAAATTTTTTTTTTTTTTTTTTTTTGGTTTTTTTTTTTTTTAAAAACCTAAAAATTTTAAAAATTTTAAAAAAAAAAAAGTTTTTAATTTTTTTAAATTTTTGGGAATTTTTTTTTCCTTTGCCTTTTAGGGTTTTTTTTTTTTTTAAAAAAATTTTTCCATTTTTAATTTTCAAAAATTTTAACCCCAAAATTTAAAAAAAAAAAACCGAAAAAAAATTAAATTTTTTTACCCCAAAAAAAATTTAAAAAATTTTTTTTTTTTTTTTCCCTTTTTTTAAAAAAAATTTAAAAAAAGAAAAAAATTTAAAAAATTTAAAATTTTAAAATTTTTAAAACCAAACCAAAAAAAAGGGGCCCCGGGATTTTTTTTTCCCCCCTTTTTTTTTTTTTTTTCCAATTTTAAAATTTAAAAAAATTTTAATTTTTTTAAAAAAAAAAAAAAAAAAGGTTTTTAAAAAATTTAAATTAAAAAAAAAAATTCCAAAAATTAAAAAGGGTTTAAGGCAAATTTAGGAAAAAAAAAAAAAATTTTAAAAAGGGCTTAAAAAAAAAAAAAAAAAATTGGGCCCCTTTTTAAAAAAAAAAAAAAAAATTTGGGAAAGGGTTTTAAATTTTAAAATTTTTTTTGGGGTTTCGGCCATTTAAACGGGGTTCGGGGGGGTTTTTTTCCCCCCAAAAAATTACCCAAAAAAAAAAAAAAAAAAAAAAAAAAATTTTTTAAGGTTGGGAATTTCCCGAAAAAACAAAAAAAAATTTTTTTTAAAATTTTAAATTTTTTTTTTTTTTAAAAATTATGGTTTTTGGTTTTTCCCTTATTTTTTGGGGGATAAGGGGAAATTTAAATTTTTTTTTCAAAAAATTTTTTTGGCCTTTTTTTCCTTTGGAAAAATTTTTTAAAAAACCCAATTTAATTAAACCCCCTTTTTTAAATTTTTTGGGAAAGGGAAATAAACCCCGGAAACCAAATTTGTTTTTTTTTGGGAAAGGGGGGAAAAAATAAAAAAAAAAAAACCCGGGAACCGGGGGCCTTTCCCCCAAAAATTAAACCCGAAAACCCAAAAAAAAATTTTTTTCCCAAATTTTTTTCCCGGGGAATTTTAAAATTTTAAATTTTTTGGTTTTCCCTTTTTATTTTTTTTTTTTAAATTGTTTTTTAAAAAATTTTAAAATTTTTTTTTTTTTTTTTAAATTTAAAATTTTTAAATCCCCTTTTTTTCCCTTTAATTTAATTAATTGTTTTTTTTTAACCAAAGGGAAAAAAAGGGAAACCCGGGTTTTTTTTTGGGGGGGGGGGGGAAAAAAAAGGGGGGTTGTTTTTTAAAAAAAAACCCCGGGAAGGAAAAAAAATTTTCCCCCAAAAAATTTTTTTTTTTTAAAAAAATTTTTTTTTAAAAATGAATAAGCGTTGATTCTTGAAAAAAACCGGGGGGGGGGTTTTTTTTTTTAAAAACCTTTTTTTTAAACCAAATTTTTTTTTTTTAAAAAAATTTTTTTTAAAGGGAAATTTTTTTAAAAACCTTTTTTTTAATTTTAAAAAAAGGAAATTAATTGGTTTAAAAAAAAAAAAAAAAGGGTTTTTAATTAATTAATTCCAAAATTTAATTTTAAAAAAAAAATTTTTTTTTTTTTTATTAAAAATTTTTTAAAAACCTTTTTGGGTTTTTTGGGGTTTGCGAATATCTCTCTAAAATTTTTAAAAAATATTTAAAAATTATTTTAAAAAAAAAAAAAAAAAAAAAATTTTTTCCAAATTTTTAAAAAAAAAAAAAAAAAAAATTTTATTTAAAAAAAAACAAAAAAAAAAAAAAAAAAAAAAAAAACCAAAAAAAAGGGGGAAAAAAAATTCTTTTTTTAAAACCTTTTTTTTTTTTTTCCCCCCCGGGCCCAACCCTTTTAAATTAATTTATTTTTTAAAAAAAAAAAAGGGGGGGGGGTTTTTTTTTTTTTTAAAAAAAATAGACCTCTGAATTATAACCCATTAGTAGCCGAGAGGTTTCGTCGATGTGTTGATGTCAGTCACACATAATAGATTCAAGAATGGGTTCGAATCCTGCGAAGGCATATACAAATTACAAAAATTAAAGGAATTTTAAAATTAATTCCTTTTAAAAAAAAAAATTCCAATTAAACCAAAAATTGGAAAAAGGAAAAAAAAAAAATTTGGAACCTTTTTTTGGAAATTTTTAAAAAAAAAGGGGAAAAAAGGGGGGAAAAAGGTTTAAAAAAATTTTTTTTTTTTTTTCCCCTTAAAAAATTTTTTTAAACCACCTTAAAAAATTTGGGTTTTTCCCCCAAAATTTTTTGGGGGTTTTTTTTTTTTTTTTTTTTTGGGGTTTTTTTTTCCCTTTTTTTCCTTCCCTTTTTTTTTTAAAAAAAATTTCCCTTTAAAATTAAATTTTCCCCAAAAATTTTCCCTCCCCTTAAAAAAATTTTTTTTTTAAAAAAAAACCCCCCTTTTTCCATTTTTTTTTGGGTTTTTGTTTTTTTTTTTAAAATTAAAAAAATTCCATTTTTTTTTTTAATTTGCCAATGCCGGGCAGGGAAGGGGTTTTTGGTTTTAAAAGGGTTTTGGGTTTTTTAAATTTTAACTTTTTTTTTGGTTTTGGTTTTTTTTTTTTTTTTAAACCCCAAAAAAAATAAATTTTTTTTTTAAAAAAAAGGGGGTTTTAATTTGGTTTTTTTTTTTTTTGTAATTTTAAAAGGCCCAAAAAATTTTAAAAAATTAAATAAAAACCCAAAAAAATTTTTTAAAAAAGCCCAAAAAAAAATTTTTTTTTAAAAATTTTTTTTGGGGGTTTTTTCCTTTTGGAATTCTGGACCAAACCCTTGGCCCCCGGGGACCAACCCCCCTAGGCCAACCAAAAAAGGTTTTTGGGGGTTTTTTCCCGGGGTTTTTTTTTTTTTAAATTTTAAAAATAAAAAATAACAAAAGGGGAATTTTAAAAGGTTTTTTTTAAGGATTTTAAAAAAAAATTTTAAAAAAAATTTAAAACCCCAAATTTAAATTCCCCAAAATTTTTTAAAAACCCAAAAAGGGAAAACAAAACCAAGGTTTTTTTTCCGGCCTTTTGCTTTCCCCTGGTTTTCCCCAAATTTCCCCCCCCTTGCCCTCCCCCCCCAAAAAAAAGGCTTTAAAAATTTTCCCGGGTTTTTTTCCTGGGTTTTTAAAACCTTAAAAAAGATTAAAAGGCAAAATTAAATTTGGGATCCAAAATTAAAGGGGGGAAAAAAAAAAAAAAAAAAAAAAAAAATTAAAAATTTTTAAAAAAATTTTTTTTAAAAAAAGTTTTCCCTTTTGGGGGAAAAAAAAACCCCCGGGGGAAAAAAAAAAACCTTTTGAAAATTAATTTAATTTTTAAAAAAAAAAAATTTTTAAAATTTAAAAACCCTTTTTCCAAAAAAAAAAAAAAAATTTTAAAGGGAAAAAATTTTTTTCCAAAACCAACCCAATTTTTTTTAAAACCGGGTTAAAATTTTAAAATTAAAAAAAAAAACCTTTAAAAAAATTTTTTTAAAAAAAATTTTTAAGTTTAAATTTATTAAATTTTTGTTAAAAATTTTAAAATTTTTAAAAATTTTTAAAAACAAAAAAATTTTTAAAAAAATTTTTTAAATTTTTTGGGTTTTAGGAAAAAAAATTTGAAAAAAAACCCCAAAAAAAAAATTAACAAAAAAAAGGTTTAAATTTTTTTTTTAAAAAAAAAATTTTTTAAAAAATTTTTTTTTGGAAATTTTTTAAAAATTTTTTAAAAAAATTGTTTTTAAAATAAAAAAAAAAAATTTCCAAAAAATTTTTTAAACCGGGGAAAACCCCGGGGAAAAATTTTCCATAAACCCTTTTAAAAAATTTAAATTTAAAAATTTTTAAAAAAATTTTAAGGGGGTTTTAATTTTAAAAAAAATTATTTCAAATTTTGGGTTTTTTTTTAAAAATTTAAAAAAATTAATTTTGATTTTTTTTTTTTTGGGTTTTTAAATTTTTTACCAAGGGTTTTTTTAAAAAAATTTTTTGGGGAAAAATTTTTTGGTTTTTAAAATTTTAATTTAAAAAAAATTTGAAAAAAAACCAGGCCCCTTTTTTAAAAAAAAAATAAATTTAAAAATTTTTAAAAAAAATTTTTTTTAAAAATTTTTAAAAAACCCCCCCCAAATTTTTTAATTTTAATTTTAAAAATTTAAAAATTTTTTTAAAAATTTAAATTGGTTTGAAAAGGGGGGAAAAAGGGGGCAAAAAAATTTTTTAAAAGGGGGCAAAAAAAAAAAAATTTTAAATTTTTAAAAAAATAAAAACCCCAAAAAATAGGTTTTTTAAATTTCCTTTTGGTTCAAAAAATTGGTTTTCCCCAAGGGAAAAAAATTTTGGGGTTTTTTTGGGGGGTTAAATAATTAAAGGGAAAAAATTTTAAAAAAATTTTGGGAAATAATTTTTAAAAATTTAAACCCTTAATTGGGGAAAAAAACCAAAAAAATTTGGAAAAATTTTTTTTTTTTGGGTGGGTTTTTTTTGGGGGGGAAAATTTTTTTGGTTTCCCCCTTTTTTTTTTTTAAAAGGTTTTTTTGGAAAACCAAAAATTTTTTTTTTGGGTTTTAAAATTTTAAAATTTTTGGGTTTTTTTTAACCTTTTAAAAATTTAAAAAAAAGTTTGGAATTTCCCCAAAAAAATTTTTTAAAAATAAAATTTAAAAAAATAATTTGGGGGAAAAAAAACCCTTTTTTCCCCAAAACCCAAAAAAAAACAAAAAAATTTTTTTTAAAACCAAAACTTTTAAAAATTTTTTTAACTTTTTTTAAAAAAATTTTTAAGGAAAAAAAAAAACCCCCGGAATTCCTTTTTTAAAAAACAAGGGAAAACCTTAAAAACCCAAAACCCCCAATTTCCCTTTTTTTCCCCAAAGGAAAACCTTTTGGTTTAAAAAAAATTTTTTCCCAAAAATTTAAAACATATAAAAAATTAAAAAACCAAATTTAAGGAAAATTTGGTTTTTTTTTCAAATTTAAAACCTTTTAACCCTTTATGAAATTTTTTTAATTTTTTCCTTAATAATTTTAAAAAAATTTTTTTTTGATTTTTTTTTTTGTTAATTTAAAAGGGGTTTTTTTTTTTTAAAAAAATTTCCAAAGAAAATTTTTTTAAAATAATTTAAAAAGGCCAAAAAAACCCCTTTTTTTTTTTCCCAAAAGGAAATTAAAACCTTTAAAAAAAACCTTGGGAATTTGGGTTTTTTATCAATTAAAAATTTTAAAGGTTTTAAAAAGGTTTTTAAAAAATTATTGGTTTTTTTTGAAAAAAATTTTTAAATTTTTGGGGGGTTTTTTTTTTTAAAAATTTGGGTTTTGGGCCCCTTTAAAAGGGGAATTTGAACTTAAAATCCAAAATTAATGAAACCCTTTAAATTTTAATTTTTAAAAGGGTTTTTAAAAATTTTTTTTTGGTTTTTTTAAAAAACTTTTTTTTTTTGGTAAACCCCTTTTTTTTGGGAATTTTTGGTTTTTAAAAAAATTTTAAATTTTTTTTTTTTTAAATTTTAATTTTAAAGGGTTTTTGGGTTTTAATTAAATTTTTTTTTTAAAAATTAAAATTTTGCCAAAATTTAAATTTTTTTTGGGGGCCAAAATTTTTAAAAAACCTTTAAAAAATTTTAAAACCCCAAACCCTTTCCCTTTTCCAAAACCATGGTTTTTCGAAATTTTCTTTTAAAATTTTTTTTTAAAAATTTTTTTTTTAAAAAAAAAAAAAAACCTTTTAAAAATTTAAAAAACCAAACCAAATTTAAAAAAAGGGAAAAAAATTAAAAATTTAAAAATTTAAAATTTTTTTTTTGGGTTTTTTAAAAAAATTTGGAAAAAAAATTTTTTAAAATTTTTTTAAAAAAAAAATTTTTTTAAAAAAAAAAACCCCAAATTTTTAAAAAAAAAATTTTTTAAAATTTTTAAATTTTCCCAAAAAAAATTTTGGGAAAAAAATTTAAAAGGGTTTTTCCCTTTTAAAAAAAAAAAAATTTTAAAATTAAAATTTTTAAAAACTTTTTGGGGTTTTTTGGGGTTTTTTTAATTTGGAATTTGGAAAAAAAATTTTTGTTTTTGGTTTTTAAATTTTTTAATTTTTAAAAGGTTTAAAAAAATTTTTTTTTCCCCCAAAAAAGGAAAAATTTTTTTTTTAAAAAAAAAAGGGAAAAATTTTCCCCCAAAATTTTTTTTTGGAAGGAAAAAAAAAAACCGGAAAACCCAAATTTTAACAATTTTAAAAAAAAAAAAAATTTTTTCCCCAAAAAATTTTGGAAAATAAAAAAGTTTTTAAAAAAAAAATTTTAAAATTAAAAAGGGGGAATTTTTAAATTCCTTTTTAATTTCAAAAATTTTAATTTTAAAAAATTAAATTCGAAAAGGGTTTTAAAAAGGTTTAAAATTTTAAAAAAAAATTTTGGGGGGTTTTTTTCCCGGGTTTTTCCAAAATTTTTTGGACTTTTTAATTTTTTCCCCCTTTTCATTTTTTTAAAAATTTGGGAAATTTTCCCCCAAAATTTTCCAATTTTAATTTTTTTTAAAAAAAGGAAAAAATTGGGGGCCAGGGTTTGGGGGGGAAATTTTTTAAAAAAAAAACCAAAAATTTTGATTTAAAAAAAAAGGATTTAAAAGGAAAAATTTTTAAAAAAACCCAAAATTTTAAAAATTTTTAAAAATTCCCTTTTTCCAAATTTTTTTTAAAAAAAATTTTGGGTTTTTTAAAAAACCCAAGAACCTTTTAAAAATTTAAAAAAAATTTTTTTTTAAAAAATAAGGGGAAAAAAAGGAATTAAAACAATTTAATTGGGCAATTAAAAAAAATTTTTTTGGAAAACCAAAAATTTTAAATTTTAACCCCCTTTTAAAAAATTTTCCCCCAAAAATTTAAAAACCAAAACCGGGTTTTTAAAAAAACCAAAAAATTTTAAATTTTTTAAAAAAAAAATTTAAAACCCCTTTTTTTAAAAAAAAAAATTTAAAAAATTTTCACATATTTAAAAAATAAAATTTTTTAAAAAATAAAATTTTTTAATTTTCCCCCCCAAAGGAAAAATTTAAAAGGGCCCAAAATTAAAAAAATAAAATTTAATTCCATTAAAAACCCCAAATTTTTTGGGGAAAAAAATTTTTTTGGCCCTTTTAACCCAAATTGTGGCCCAAAAAAGGGGTTTTTAAAACCCAAAAAAAAGGGATTGGTTTTTAAAACCCAAAAATTAATTTAAAATTTTTTTTTTTGGACCCTTTTTTAAAAAAAAAAACCCAAAATTAAAATTAAATAATTTAATTTTCAAAAACCCAATAATTTCCTTTTTAAAAAAAAAAAATTTTCCCAATTTAAAAACTTAAAAAAATTTTAAAAAAAAAGGGGTTTTCCAAAAAAACCCAAAACCCTTTTTTAAAACCCCCAAAAATTTTTTTAAAAAACAAAAAAAATTTTAAATGGGAAAAAATTAAAAAAATTTAATTTTTTGGCAAAAAAACCCAAAATTTAAAAAAGGGGAAAAAAAATTTTAAAAGGGGTTTTGGACCCAAAAAAAATTTAAAAAAAAATTTAAAAATTTTTTTAAATTTTTAAAACCCCAAAAAAAAAAAAAATTAAATTGGTTTTAAAAAAATTTAAAAATTTTTTTAAAAAACTTTAATTAATATTTTAAAAATTTGGGAAAAATTTTGGTTTTTACTTTAAATTACAAATTTTTTAAAAATTTTGGCTTTTTTTCCCCGGGAAACCCGGCCCTTTTTTTAAAATTTGGGTCAAAAAAATTTTTGAAATTTTTTTTAAAAACCATTTTTTTTTTTTTTTAAATTTCTTTTTAAAAAAAGAAATTTTTTAAAAAAATTTTTTAAAAAAAAAATTTTTAAAAAAACCCCAAATTTTTGAACCCTTAATTTTCCCCCTTTTTTAAACCCCTTTTTAAAAACCTTTCCAAAAAATTTTTTTTTTTTTGTGGGTTTTGTTTTTTTTTAAACCCAAAAAAAGTTTCCCCCCCCCTTTTTTTTTTTTTTTTTGTAAAAATTTTTTTTTTTTTAAACAAAAAGGCTTTTTTTAAAAATTTTTTTTTTTTTTTTTTTTCCCCCAAAAATTTGGGCCCTTTTGGGAAAATTTGGTTTTTAAAAAAAACCCAAAAATTTTTGCCCAAAAAGGAAAATTTTTTTTTTTGGTTTAAAAATTTGGCCTTAACCCAAAAATTTTTTTTAATTTTTCCCAAAAAATTTTTAAATTAAATTTGAAAAAAAAAAAAATTTTTTATTTTTCCCTTTTTTTTTTAAACTTTAAATTTAAAAAATTTTCCCTTTGGAAATTAAAAAAAATTTTTAAAAAAACCTTTAAAAATTTTAAGCCAAAATAAAAATTTTTTTCCCTTTTGGAAATTTTAAAAAAATTTTAAAAAATTAACCCGGAAATTTTTTAAAAAAATTTTTTAAAAAAAACCTTATTAAAAAATTTTTGGGAAAAAATTTTTTTTTTTTCCTAATTTTAAAAGGGTTTTAACCCCAAAACCCCAAAATTTTTTGGGGGAAAATTTAAAAATTTTAAATTTTTTAAAAAAAAAAAAAAAAAAAAAGGAAATTGGGGTTAATTTTTTTAAAAAAAAAACCCCAAAAAATTTTAAAAATTTTTTGGGGTTTTTGGAAATTTAAACCTTTTTTTTCCAAATTTATTTTTTTTTAAAAAAGGCCTTTTTTTAAAAAACCCCAAAAGGGAAAAATTTTTAAAATTTTCCTTTAAAAAATTTCCTTTTTTTAAAACCCCCCTTTTTTTTTTTCCTTTAAAAATTATAAATTTTAAAATTTGGGGATTTTCCAAACTTTTTTAAAAAAATTTTTCCAAAAAATTTAAATTTAAAATTTTTGGTTCTTTTTTTGGAAAAAAAAGGATAAAAATTTGGGAAAATTTAAAAAAGGGGTTTTGGGGGAAAAAAAAATTTTAAACGAAAAGGGTTTTTCCAAACTTTTTTAAAAAAACCCAAAAAATTTTTTAAAAATTTCCCAAAAAAGGGTTTTTAAAAAAAAATTTTTTTTTTAAAAAAAAAATTTAATTTAATTTTTAATTTTTTTTAAAATTTTTTTCAAAATTTGGGGGTTTTTTTTGGGTTTTTTTTTTGGGAAAATTTTTTTTGGAAAAAACCCCTTTTTTTTTTTTAAAAAAAATTTTAAATTTTTAAATTTTCCCCCCAAAAATTTTCCTTTTGGAGAAATTTAAACCTTGGGTTTTTTTTTTTAAAAATTTTTTAAAATTTTTAAAAGGGAAAAAAAAAATTTAAAATTAATTTCTTTAAAAAAAATTAACCAACCCCCCAAAAATAAAATTTTTTTAAAAGGGAAAAAAAAAAAATTTTCCCCCCTTTTTTAAATTTAAAAATTTTAAAAAAAAAAAAGGTTTAAAAAAAAATTTTAAACCCAAAAATTTTAAAGGGAAAACCAAAAAAAATTTTAAATTTTAAAAAGAAAGGAAAAATTTAAGAAAGGCCCCGGGGTTTTTAAAGGGGGAAAACAACCAAAAAAAGGGGTTTAAAAACCCAAACCCGGGTTGGGGGAAAAAAATTTAATTTTTTTTGGGTAAAAAAGGAAATTTTAAAAAAATTTTAAAATTAAAAAAAAATTTTTAAAAATTTTTTTTAAATTTAAGTTTTTTAAAAAAAATTTTAAAAAAAAAATTTTTTAAAAAAAGGTTAAAAAAAAGGAAATTAATTAAAAAATTAAATTAAAAACAGGAAACCAAAAGTTCCAAAAATTTAAAAATTTTAAAGTTTAAAAAAACAATTTTAAAAAATTTTTTCATTTTTGTTTAAAATTTAAACCCCTTTTTAAAAATTTAAAGTTTTTTTTTTTTTTTTAAAAAAAAACCCCAAAATTTTTAAAATTATTTTTTTTGGGGTTTTTTAAAAAAAAAAATTTAAAGGTTTTGGGGAATTTTAAAAAAATTTTTTTTTTTAAAAAAATTTAAAAAGGTGGGAAAAAAATTTTTTTAAAAAATTTTTAAAAAATTTAAAAAAAAAAAAAACCCCCCCAAAAATTTTTTTTTTTAAAAATTTTTTTTTAACCTTAAAACCCTGGGGAAAAAATTTTAAAAAAAAACCTTAAAAAATTTTAAACGGGAAAAATTTTTAAAATTTTTAAAAAAAATTAAAAAAAATTTTTTAAAAGGAAAAAGGGGGTTTTTTTTTAAACACCCAAAATTTTTTTTGGGGAAAAAAAATTAAAAATTTGGTGGAAAAATTTTATTTTTTGGGGGGGGAAAATTTTTAAAAAACCCACCCTTTTTTAAAAATGGGGAAAAAATTTTTTTTTAAAAAAAAATTGGTAATTTAACCTTATGGAAAATTTTAAAAAAAAAAAAAAAAAATTTTTCCCAAGGTTTTTAAAGGAGCCCCAAAATAAAAAAACCCGAAAATTTTTGGGTTTTATTAAAAATTTAATTTAAAATTTTTTAAAAAAATTTTAAAAAGGGTTTAAAAAACCAAAAAAAAAGGGAAAGGGCCCCAAAACCCTGAAAAACCCCCCGGGGAAAAAAATTTTAAAAAAAAAAAAAAATTAAACCAAACCCAAAAAAAACCCCATTTGTTTTTAAAAAAAAAACCCCCTTTTTCCCCCCCCCCTTTAAATTTTAAAAATTTTTTGGGAAAAAAAAAAAAGGCGGGTTTAAAACCGGGAAACCCCCAAATTTAAAAAAAAATTTTTTATTAATTTTTCATTTTTAAAAGGGGGGTTTTTTGGTTTAATTTAAAAGTTTTTGGAATTTTTAAAAAACCCTTTTTTGGAATTTTTTGGGGGTTTTTTTGGGAATTTTTTTGGTTTTTTTTTTTGGTTTAAATTTTTTTTTTTTTGGGTTTTTTTGGTTTGTTTTTTTAAATTTTTTTGGGGCTTTTTTTTAAATTTTAAAAAAATTTTAAAAAAAATTTTTTTTTTTTAAAAACCCCAAAAAAGGGAAATTTCAAATTTTTAAATTTTTTTAAAATTTGGGTTTTTTTTTTTTAAATTTCCTTTTTTAAATGGCCCCCTTTTTTTAAACCCAAATTTTTTTTAAAAATTTAAAATTTTTAAAACCCAATACTATTTTTTTTTTTTAAGGGTTTTTTAAAAAACCCCAAAAAAAAAAAAAAGGGTTTTTTAATTAAAATTAAAAAACCAAAAAAATTTTTAAAAGAAAATTTACCTTTTAAAATTTAAAAAAGGGAATTCAAAAAAAAAAAATTTTTCCGGTTTTAATAAATTTTTTAAAAAATTTAAAATTTAAAAAGGCCCCGGGGGAAACTTTTAAAAAAGGGGGTTTAAAAAAAAAATTTTTTTTTAAAAAACCCCTTTTTTTTTAAAAAAAAATTTTTTTTTAAAATTTTTTAAAAATTTAAAAAACTTTAAACCAATTTTTAAAAAAACCCAAATTTTTTTTCCAAAAAAAAATTTTTTTTTTTTTTTTTAAAAAAAAAAAATATTTTCCTTTTAAAATTTAAAAACCAAAAAAGGTGGGCCGGCCAAAAAAAAAAAAAACCAAAAAAATAATTAAAAAAATTTTTGGAATTTTTCCAAAAAAAAAAATTTTTTGAAACCAAAATTTTTTTTAAAATTTTTTTGGAATTTTTTTCCAAAAAAATTTTAAAATAATTTTCAAAAATTTAAAAAAAGATTTTTAAATTTTTTTTTTTTTAAAAAAAACCTTTTAAAAAATTTTTAAAAAATTAAAACCCAAAAATTTCCTTTTTAAAATTTTGTTTGAAATTAAAAAAATTTTTAAGTTGGCCTTTTTTTTAAAAAAAAAAAATTTTGGAACTTTTTTTAACCTTTGTTGGAAATTTTTTTCCAGGTTTAAATTTAAAAATTTTAATTTAAAAAAAAACAAACCTTCCAAAAAAAAAAAAAATTTTAAAAAGGTAAAAATTTTAAAAAATTTTTTTTAAACCTTTTAAAAATTTAACCCTTTTTAAAAAAAAAATTCCTTTTTTTAACCCAAAAAAAAAAAAAAGGTTTTTTTAAAAAGGGGAAATTTTTTTAAATAAATTTTTTTAAAATTTTAAAAAAAAATTTTTTTAAATTTTTTTTTTTTTAATTTTTAAAAATTGGGAAATTTTGGCCAAAAAATTTTAAAAATTTTAAATTTTTAAAAAAAAAACAAAAATTCCAAAAAAAAATTTTGGTTGGTTAAAATTTTTATTTTTTTAAATTTTTCAATTTGGGGGTTGGTTTTTTGAAATTTAATTAAAAAAATTTTCGAAAAAATTTAAATACCCAAAAAATTTAAAAATTTAAAAAATTTTTGGGAAAAATTTTCAAAAAAGGGAACAAAAGGTTTTTTTTTGGTTTTTTGGGTTTTTTTTTTTCTTTTTTTTAAAAAATTTTTTTTCCCCAAATTTTTTTTTTTAAAAAATTTTCCAAAGGGGTTTTTTTTCCTTAATTGTTTAAAATTAATTTAAAATTGTTTTGGGAAAATTTTTTTAAAATATTTTCCCAAAAAAAAAAAAAACCCTTTTTTAAAAAAAATTTTTTAAAATTTGGTTTAAAATTTTAAAATTTTTGGGGGGGAAAAAAGGAAATTTTAACTGAAAAATCAAGATATGTTTGAATCCTCATTTTGAGGTCTCTCAGTTCAAATATATACAGCCAAAACTATTTAGCAAAAGACGTCTTTTTAAAGATATTAACGTGAACCAAATACATGTATCTGTTGGTTCAGTTGTTTTGTTTGAAATTATATAATACTATGAATGCAATGTGCAAAACTGGCGACGTGTTCACCAAGGAGGGATCAAAGACACTACAGTTGATTGCACAACGTGTTGTGAAAATTTCGCTTCTTATTGAATGGGAGAATTCAAAATATTCACTTATTTTAAAGTTAAATAACAACAATACCGATCTCAGAGGAAAATTCAAAATGGAAAGTCCCTTATAAAATGTCAAAATGTTTATGTAGAAAATGGTGGATTAAACCTGGTTTTATAACTAGCTTAACCTCTCACTTGTATGACAGTCGCAAACAATTCCATTATATTGACAGCAATGTGTGAACAAAACAAACAGACATAATAGGTAAAGTTATAAAAGAAGGCAGAAATTCCGTAATGCTAAATATTAATCTTTCATAAAATTTAACAATACAAGACAACACCTTCGTTTAGTTAATTTTATGTTTAAAGATAATGCTATGTTACCCTACATTATATGGCCACGACGTCACTGGCGTCAATCATTGTCAGTTACATTGATGTATTCTGTTTAAAGCGCCAAGTATAACAAAAGGGCTTCCAAAAATTAATAAAAAACTTTAATGTTGGAATGTAATGTACTAGTATATAATGATATTATCCTTACCAGTTTTTCATTGTCGGAAAGGGTTGTCTGGATACTTCCTGTAATTCATACATCAGACGATAACGTTGTTTCTGATATCATTTCAAAATTGATAATACCACAATTAAATGGATGAACATATATACTTATTAAGGAGGTGATAGAAATACTTTTCAACAGCAAAACGAACATTCGGAGTTTCTAATCAGTAGTTGTCGTTGTTTGCTGTCGGTCATATTTGTATTTTCGATTATTGTTTTGTCAAAAATCAGGCCGTTTGATTTCTGGTCACATATTCATATGCATTTCGAACACCAGATACATCACAAGAGGTTGATTTTGTTTACATCTAAGTGCTTTGAACAACTCAATTATATAATGTTGCAGGACTTTATAGATTAATGTAATATGATTCTCATAACAAATTTCGACCCGACGATTTCGAACTTTATACATTGAATAGACACGTGACTATTATTAGTGATTGGTATTCCAAATGTTATAATTTTAGTAGAATAGGAAAACAATGGATATGGGATTTCCATCGATGTTTTTGGTTTGCTGGCCCATATTAATATATTTATTCACATTTATTTTCTATTTTTGTTTCCGATATAATAGTTTCTTTCACTTGAACTCTTCGTTTATATTATCGTCATCATCATCGTCGTCGTCTTTATCAAAAGCATTTACAAACGTTACAATCAAATCATAACATTTTGATTAAGTTGTACCTGTTATTATTTCTTGAACTTCTCTTGAGACTCTATGTGCTGTACTTAATGTCTGGAAGTCTAAAGTGATATATATTTGGTGTGTTATAAAACAGGCATAATTCATACTACTGAATGACGCGTAAAACAGAGATACAAACAGGATAAATGTATGCATACGCATGAGATTCCCTTACGATATATTGCAAACTAAACATGGAAACACGTCAGTTGAAAATTACAGAAATATGCATCAAATGTCATAGGACACTCCATGCCTCATGGATAACTAGTAAAAATGCTTTTCGATGATATTTTAATATTTTCCGACAGCAAGCTCACTTATGAATGTTTTAGGAGTGTATATACGTAATCACATTTGACACAACCTCTGGGGTAACAGTTAGCTGTGCCATGACATGTGCAGACTATATTCGTGAAATCAAGGCATTTACTTTACAGACAGTGGTATACAAACAATAGCAGAATAAAATACTATTAGAAATGAAAACTCACACTCAGCGTACTACTGGTTTACACTATATTATGATATGATTATTATTTCAAACTTGTTTGGTATTGAAAGAAAATATGTTCAAGCAGATCATAGCTAACGCCTATTGTGGAATACTAAAACATAGCACCCTTTTATTAAGTAACAAGTTCGTGTGTCGGTATTTAAACCTTAATTAATTAATTAATTTATTTATTTATTTATTTACATTTTGTACGTTGGATAATTATATAAAACTTCCGTGTTGAGGAATTTGCGTATAATCATTTTCACTGATGCTACTGTAACAATAACAAAGATTATTTGAAGGAGTTTATTGGTAGAAGGATAATAGTTCCGCTGATAGGTGACCAAATGTAACCCTAACAGAAGCGGTAAAATATGTCTCTACGCGATAAAAATAGTTTATTATTTCTGGTTGAAAGTGAAAGTAAGCTACGACTAGTTCTTACAGGATAAACAGCTTAATATTGCTTGCATATAATATATGAATATGAGTTTTCTTTAAGGTTCATGATAAAACTATGTTAAAGGACACTTTTATGACAGTGTCAAAAAAATAAATAAAGAACACAAATTGACTATGGTTACAACTGGTGAAATTATACATATGTTGACTTTGGTTACCTCTGGTCACCTAACACAGTTATTGACTTTGGTAACCTCTGGTCACCAAAACAGATATTGCCTTTGGTTACCTCTGGTCACCTTACACAGCTACTGACCTCGGTTACCTTTTGATATCTTACATTTTTTTAATTTGGTTTACTTTTGGTCATCTTAAACAAATGTTGACTTTGGTTCCGCTGTTCTCTGTTCAAAGATGTTGACTTTGGTTACACATGTATTGACAATGGGTAACCCTTGTCACCTACACTGATATTTACTATGGTTATTTCTGCTCATCCTTACACACATATTTCCTTTAGTTACCTGTGGTCATCTTAATTACACAAATGTTGACTTTGGCTACATCTGTTTACCTCACACAAACGTTACTTTGGCTAACTCGTGTCTCTTAAAACATACATTGACTTTGGTTCATTATGGTCATCTTACTCGGAGATTGAATGCTTACCTTTCGTCAGCTTACACATATATTGACTTTGGGTCCTTATGGTCACCTTACACAGCTATTCACTTCGGTTACCTTTGATCACCTTCCATACATGAAGATCATAGTAACCTCTGGTCATCTTATACAGATTTCGTTCCTTTGTTCTCCCTACACATATATTGACTTTTGTTACCTCTGGTCACCTTACTTATACAGATGTTGATTTTGGTAACCTCCGGTCACCAAACACAAGTATTGATGTTGGTAACTTCTGGTCACCTTACACAGATGTTGACTTTTGTTACCTCTTGTCACCTTACACAGATATTGACTTTTGTTTCCTCTGGTTACTTTACACTGATATTGACTTTTGTAACCTCTGTTCACCTTACACATACATTGACTTTTGTTACCGCTGGTCACCTTACTGACACATATGTTGACTTTGGTTACCTCTGGTCACCCAACACAGATATTGACAAGGTCTATCTCTGGTCACCTTACACTATATATACTTTAGTTACCTCTGGTCACTTCACACAGATATTTACCATGATTAACTCTGGTCATCTTATACATATATTTTATTTGGTCACCTTGTACAGATGTTGACTTTGGTTTCATCTGGTCTTCACACAGATTTCGTTCCCTTTGTATTTATACAGATATAATGACTTTGGTTACCTCTGGTTTCGTAATAAAGATGTTTACCTCGTTTACCTCTGGTCACCTTGCATAGTATCGACTATGGTTTCCTCTGGTAACCTAAAACAGATGTCTTGATAACGTGTTGTTGATTAGAAAAAATGTCCTGATTCTTTGCACCTATGTTATGGTTTTGAGCTGTTAATTTTTAGAAAAAAAGTGGCAATTATTTAAGATCATTTCTACAGAAAATTATTGTAACTGATAGAAAAAACACTAGCATACGTTTTGTTGTTGTATTATTTCAGATGAACAACGTTTAGCCTATTTTGTACATTTTCAATGTCGTCACTAAAAATTGAATTAAATTTAATAAGGGTGTCGCTAAATTATAGTATGAATAATTGAATTTCAACACAGCGTGAAAAACGGATTTATTGTAAAATGATTTGATAAATAAAGGAACGACCATACGAATATTTGAGGGTTAATGGGATGTCGAAAACATATTCAAATCGATTCATATATGATTGATCTTGTGCTCCGGTTGATACACTACAAAATTACAAAGAAAAGGTATATTTTATCTCTTTTGACCCAAAAGGTCATTTGAGCTATTGGTATCACTTGGCATCTATCGTCGTTGTCATGGACTTGAAAAAACTTCTCCTCTGAAAGTACCAGGCTTAATGTCTCCATACTTTATCTGAATGTTCCTTGGGGAATATAGTGTAAAGTTATACCTGATCCATCCATAAACTTGGCGGCTTGGGGTCAAAATAGAACTGCAGTTTTGACTTACATATCAAAATATAACGCACGACACTTTAAAAATTATAAGGTCATGATCCATCTACCTTGCAACTTTCCTGAAAAATTGAATAACCCATTTTGGAGTTGTCAATTTATAACAAATATTGATTTTATTTAGAAAATTTTTCAATGGTAAAATTGATCATGAAAGTCAGATCTACAAAATTCAACATTGCCAAAATGGTCAGTTGACTCCTTATTTGAGTAATTACCAATTAATCGATTTTTAGCTAAAAGGCCATGCGAGCTTTTGCCATCCGTTTACGTCCGTCAGTCATCCGGTGAAACATTTTCAAAGTTCTTCTCCTCTGAAACCAGAGGACAAATGTTCATCCAAAACTAGGGCTGAATGATCCTAAGAGTATTTGGTATAAACTTTGGGTTATTATATTCTTGTCCATCGAAAACATGACCGTCATGGCTAACATCAGAACAAAGGGATAAAATGCCGTTTTGAACTATTTATTGTCTAAAAATCTAAGGCAGATAAAGCAAAACTGACGGGGTAATAATGGTAAGCTTTTAAG